>VSDK01015191.1:147314-160595 GCA_009767595.1 Symbiodinium kawagutii
TGTTGTTGTTGTTGTTGTCGTTGTCGTTGTTGTTGTTGTTGTTGTTGTTGTTGTTGCTGCCTTGGTTTTGTTGGATGGACCAGATGAAGCCATAAATGTGCAATTGATCATTGCGGTTGGAACATTTTCCTGCGATCACACCAGACTTGGTCTCCATGACTATGACTGGCCTGGCTTCCAGGTGATGTTCGACTCAATGAGTCGACAAGCTGACATCGACTGACCATGTATGGGGACCAATCTTCCGGGGGGGGGTGAAAGGGTGATCATTTTCACAATAGTATACTGGCTGGTGGTTTTGAATATGTTAATTTTCCCTCGTGATTCTTCACTAATGGTTGGTTACCTGATCTCATATGTTTCATAGCGGTTGCAGCCACCAACCAGTATACTTGTCATCCTCATCAATCCAAGTAATTAGATACAATTGACTATTCTGCTAGCATGCTCAACTAACTTGTTGGTGCTTTCAAGACAATTTGTTCTGTTCAACGCTCATATGTTTACATTCACACGGTGGGATCGATTCCATGCCAAACAGTGCTCGGGACATTTTCATCCCGATGATTCGAGGGCTGGACCTGATACAGCACCGGGGCCCAGCCGCCTCAAAGGATGATGAAGTGAAGCCCCTTGGTCACTGGTCGGCAGTGAGTGCGCCGGGCCCAACGGACCCTGTGGCATGCAGAGAAAGTATTTTGGCATCACTTGGGTGCCTCGACGTGTCGCTGCATCAACGATTCTTGTTGGATATACCAGATATTTTCCTATATTCTAAGAGTAGAAATCAAATGTATAGGCTGTATAGGACACAATTTTTACATACACATATCACAATTCCAATCTTTTGTATCTGTCCGTGATTGCACAGATGTATTCACATTTTTTCACACATCTCGTCACTATATAATTAATCATATTGACATAATTTGACAGCTAATTTGTGCCAACACCGACACCCATTAACGTATCACTCCACGGCCACTTACATTTCCGGCCATGCATTTGCCAACCCGGCCAAGGGGATGATTCCGACTTCCCCGTCTTTTGGCAACTCAGCTGGTGTTGAGAGGTCGAAAAGAAGATCTTAGCAATGCCAAAATGGGGCGTTTCTGTTGTTTAGTGAGGGAGCCACCAATTGAGCAATTGAGAAGTAATGCATTCACTGTTTATAGACAACTGCATGCTACTATATGTATACATTTTTAGGTGTGATAGTGTTGTTTTTTTCAAACATTCGGCCTTGCACATGCCCATGCATATATTTGTTTGCACATACATGTGTGCAGCGCACACCATTTTCCATGTGGGTGCCTCTCAACTTGGGGGCCCCTATTATCAGCCGTGGATCATCTAAAAGAGACCACATGGGGATGCTTTGGGGGTTCCCTGTTTTGGCTCCTGTTTTGAGAAACACCTCTGTATATATCCTTGGCGCACACAAGTGTCCCGATTCTGTAGTTTCGTAGACTAGTAGCTAGATGTGCCTTTGGTTCAATGTATCGGCATAAGTGTAGACCTGTAAGGGCATGGTACCATCAAACATTTAATGCACATTGGCTATTTGATCGAGTGAGTGAGTGAGTGAGTGAGTGAGTGAGTGAGTGAGTGAGTGAGTGAGTGAGTGCGTTTGTGATTGAATGATTTACAAGCATACATATACACATGTTTGCACAGAATCATTTGTAATACTTCTTGTATACTACAACATGGATGACAGATACGTACATATCCTGGTTTGCACTGCTTTTCAAAACATTTGCTGACCAGGGTAGCTCGAATTCCCTCGGGTCACACATTCTGGCAATCTGAATCTGTTCGCAAAATTTTTAGGGACATGCTGATAAGTGGCTTGGCCCCTTCTGATTTGCGAGATGTTCCGTGTTGAATAATGTTTTCATGCCAGGTCATGAAGTTGACAATGCAGCCTGAAAACGGTGAAAATTGATACCCATGCAAATCCTAAATCTGCAAGTGGCAGGTGTTTTGAAACACATGTATGTTTCTTTGTTAATTTTGTTATTTTGGGTGGTTGGTTGATTCAATGTGTTAAAACAACCGGAAATCTCTGGTCTATGACAGGAAGTCGTCACATATCCCATAGCTTGCCGAATGGTAGTACCAAGCCTCATTGGTCCCATGGTAGCCGGGTCAACGCTGGCAGCGACTCTATCATGAAAAGAGCTGGAAAGATTTATCCATTGGAGCAAAAAAAATCTGAGGAAACTTTGCCGATGGTGTTGGTGGCAATTGCAAATCTTGTGGTTTCCGTGATTCTTGAAGCGTCATTGAAATGAACTATGTTTAAGGTTCATACTGTTGCTGATCCATTTCTTTTGCTCACCATGTGCTGGTAGTGGTTCATTGACTGCCGCACAGGTTCTGGCGTCTTCGCCACAAAAATGGCTGGTCCTTTGAAACCGCCACGTTGCTGACCCGATGCTCTGCAGAGAAGTTAGTTCTGGGTGCACAAGGACCACATGGACCACTTTACTGCTTGCTTGCTTGCTTGCTTGCTCGCTCGCTCGCTCGCTTGCTTGCTTTCTTGCCTGCTTGTTTGCTAGCTTTGTTTCTTGGCCGATTACTGGTTGAGGTGCTTGGTTGCTTGGGTGCTTCGTTGGTAGCTCACTTGCTGCTGGTTGTTTAGTTGTGTAACTCGCTGCTTGGTTTTTGAGTAAGTACTTGCTCATACTTGCTCACTTTGTTACTTGGTTGCTTTGTCGCCGAGTTCCTTGGTTGTTTTTTCTTGGGGTGGTTTTCTAGGTTGCTTAGGCTCTTGTTTGGTCTCTGGGTTGGCAGTTGGTTGATTGGAGGATTTGTTGCTGGCTTGCTTTCTTGTTTTCTTGGGTTGGTTGCTCGCTCTGTTGTGTGTTTAGTTACTTACTTGGTTTCTTGCTTGGCCAGGTGGGGTGGGGTGGAGGGGTGGATCCGGTTGGGTTGAAATGGTTTGAAATGTGTTGCGATGGGTTGCAATGGGTTGGGGTACGTTGGGTTGGTTGGACGGTTGGTTGGTCGTTTCTCCGTCTCTATGGGGGTCATTTGTTTCTAGGTTGTTTGTGTTTGTGTGTGATTGGTTTGTTTTCTGGCTTATGATGGTTTGGGTTTGTTTCTCTGCTTGTTCGGTGGTTTTTGCAGGAAATATTCTGAAATGCAGCCAACAACAAAGCAATATTTTTGGTGCTGGCTGTTCTACGAAGGTATTGTACACGTTTTTCTAGTTTGGTAGGAACTATGTAGGTGGTCGTTGATTTGATGCTCAGTAGGATCAGCTAAGGATTGCTCTGCACAACCCATTTAAATCAAGCTAGTTGAGATATGTATTTGCCAAAATAGGGTATATAACTAATAACCCACAAAACATGATCATTTTACAAGTAAATCATTAGATGTGCGTGTGCAAAATTATACCTTCGCCCCTGAGAGAAAAGAATGTTTCCCTTTCAACAATGGACCATGCTTGCTGTGATCCTGCCACTGCAGTTGAATGTCGGTCCTGGGTCTTCTCTTCTAAAGAGTGTAGCCGCCACGCTGGAGTAGATAGAATATGGAACTTGACCATTGTCAAATGGTTTTAATATGTTTCTATATTGAATATGGGGGATATTCTATCCACTCCAGGATGGCTATACCAATGTAGCATCTAATGGCATTAAGAGGAAATGAAGGTCAACTGGCCGCTGGAACAATCGGTCAAAATCCAGGCCAAGTAGGTAGACCTGTTAAAACATTGGTGTCGGTAGTTTAGGTTTTTTCTGAAAAAAAACCTGAAGTCCATTCATAGTGAGCCATTCATGTCGGTAGTTCTAGATTTTTTTGGTAGTTTAGATGAGCCAACTAAAGTGACCATATATACCGTATGCTGGCCACCAATAGCCAAGGAGATGCAAGGAGCCACCAACGTTTGAGGCTTACACTATCCGGCCATCTCTGAGACAATCTGCATACAAAATAGTTGTCCATTGGAGCCAAGCTAGTCAGTCGCGGCAGTTGATGAATCGCTCATATCTAGTCATGAAAATCAAAGCTACGAGGTGGGCTTCGAAGATCTTGTAAGTTGGTCAAGTCGCCATTTGGCAATATCCATATTGGTGGTTTCTCAAAATCAGTTTCCCCCCAAAACATCCAGTTGACCAACCATTTATAGTACTAAACCAATTATCACTTTGGGGTTCCCAAGCTGGCTTGAGAAACCACCTGATATCTACCACAACTGCATCCCCAGGGCCCCAACGGATTCAACGGATCCAACGGATTCGGTCGCCGAGGGACTTCCCCTTTGACAGACACCAAGCTGCTGTTCCTTGGTGGCAAGGCCTCAGCCACAGGCGCCCCAGCGGTCATTGCATTGGGAAGCCAACCAGCGAACTGGGGTTGCATCATAGACCCATGAGGTTGGCGCAAGCAGGCAAGTCAGTAAAGGCGCAGATCACGATTTTTGTCGTTGGTCGCCTGGGTGCAATGTTTGCTTGCTTGCTTGCTTGCTTGCCTGCCTGGTGGATCGTTATTGTTCTACATGATGTCTTGATGAGGCTTGCTTGCCTGGTGGATCGTTATGGTTCTAGGTGTCTTGATGGACATCTGAGGCAGAGCACCTGGGAACGAGAGGTTCCTTCCTGGGGAAGGGTGCAATGACATCAGGCTGCATACGATATGGGTGTTGGTCGAGCATGTCATCTATGGACATCCATGATTCCATGTTGTGATTCAACTGAGGAAAGATCTGGCAATGGGTCAATATTAATCAACCAACAATGGGGGATTTCCACCAACAATAACAAAAAAAACAATGGTTAATGGTGGGGAACCAGGGGTACGGGGTTTTGACCCACTGCCATCTCAAGACATACCAAAACAGACTGTGGCAATGGTTTTCTATGCTGTTGCTGGTGTTTCAAGGGCCAAAAACCCGTTTAGATGAACAACCAAGGTAACCTCCGCTGTCCTATGCTACCATGTGTAGTGGTACACTATAGTTGCATTATGACTTGTAATGTCGTCATAACCTCAGTAAGCCGTCCATGGGGGGACATCCTTTTGTAAGAGTAGACAGAATTGGCTATGGGTCAAGCAGTTAACCAACCAACTACTGGGGGATAACCACCAACAACAATAAGGGTTCAGCAAAATTATGATCGTTTGCCTTCATGATTTTTCTTCGGCTCATGCTGGTTTCTACAGGACCTATCCTCTAGGACCTAGTACAGATGAAGACACTTGGTCTTGAAATCAACTTCAAAGAATAACCATGCTTATGAATGGATGAAAACCATGGACGATGGCTAATGATGATGAACACATATTAGCAATGGATGAGGGTGTATCATTGTCAACAAAGGATTATCAACTATTCATGAAATGTCTCATGTCATTGAAAGTGTCCCTGTTTGACACGTTCATGGCAGCGTCAGTGCCGTGGATGATGGGGATGCAAGGCGGGCCGTATTTATAAGGTGGTTAATTCGCGGTTCAATTCTACGGGTGTTTCTCAAGCCATAGGGAACCCCCCAAACATAGTTGGTTTACTACTATACATTCTGAATAATTTTGAAAGGATGATTTTGGGGTACCCCTATTTTCATAAACCACCATAACTACCTACCATTACTGCTTATATACCATAGTCATAGTTCTAAACCAGCTTAGGTAACTAGGGGTCAAACCACTGCTCAAAATGGTGCCACACAATGCCCCTTTTTTCTGGCGCAGAAAGATGCACCCGTGGATAGCTGGAGTCTTTGGACGGAAGAAGAGAAGGAGGAGACTCGTGGCCGGGGTTCATGTGGATGACCGGTAGTGGCTGGTGGTTTTAAACTGTTTTTCCCCTATATAGCAGTCATTCACAAATGGGGTTGACTAATATTTTTCATAGGGGTTGAAACCACCAACCAGAGTAATTTTATGGATGACCTGTATCCAACCCTGCATTCCGGTTGTAGTCTTAACCCACGTGCAAGTTGCGCATAGGTGTGCAGACAAGGGCCGAAAATACGGCGTGTTTTCAGTTTATTGACATATTGAATATGTAGCAAACGACCAACAGTTGAAAGCGTGCCAATTGTGCTTTGCAGCCAAAAACCTAGCGCAAGAAAACGACCAGAAATCCGAAAGCCAACCCACCAACTCCGACCGACGACCCAGCCACCAATCAGCCGAGCAACCAACTTACCAACCATCCAACCACCGACGATTTGACTAGCTCACCCGTTGTTGCACTTGTTTTTTTCTGAGAAGATGTGGGAGGAGCAAAAGCGTACGGGCATCATCAAGCTCTCTGCCCAGGCACGGGTTTATTCGGGCTGAAACTGAGCCATTGATTGTAGGGGTTGAAGCAACTGCGACGTCAGCAACCACCTGCGGTTGACAAGGCACTTGACGGACGGTGGGTATAGCGTTGGTTGGCTGTTGGAAGCAGATGATAAGATCCAACGACAGCGAAGAATTCCCAATCAAACAATTACGACAGCATAGGCCCCAGATGGCAAGTGGATGTTTGGCTTGCAGGGACCCTAAAGACCAGCTGATGCTGGAACTAAAAAACATTGAGTACATGGTCGGGGTTGCTCACACTTCAGAAGCGTAGCAGATCCGTCATCCGTTTGAGAGTACACCGAGGGTCTTTGATAGTGATTGTGAACGATTCACACTAGTTGGTGGTTAAGATTGATCAACCATGCTTAGACTTGGTTGAAAATGGTCATGGTGAATCAAGGCCAATAGTGGACAATAGGGAAAATAGGGGACAAGAAGCACAGAAGCACCAACCAGAAAGTCTACTATATACTGAGTGAAATCCTCTAGGAATTGTTGTTTGAAATTGTCAGTAGGTGGATGGAAGAGTTTCGACTTTTCACATTGGATCTCATCGTCATGTCAAATGTATTTGTTCTCCCTTGAGAAGGAAACTCAGGCAACTCCTATGCAACAACCAGCATCAGTTTGGTCATTTCAGTGTTACTACCGATGTTGCTTGCTTACCTCACCATGGTAGTGAGTCGGTCTCCAGCAACCCAAGGGCAGCGAACCAGAACAAACAGCCAGAGTAAACAACCAGCATCCCCTATTGCTCTAAATAACTTCTGAGAAGGTGGTTGGACCCTAAAAATCAGCCCCTTCGTTACAGTCTCACAAGATCTTTGGAGCAACAACCAGCATCAATCAGCAACGCCCAACATGGGACCTTCACTCTGTTGGTAAATGCTAACAACCACATGGTTCTGTGCTGCAGATTTACCAGAACGCGGCCATTTACTTGCGAGTTCACGATGAGTCCTATGCAGCCTCTTGGATCATGCAGCTGCTCGGGCTGAGAAGGATCTGGCTGGGAGGGATTTGCTAGCCACTTGGAGCCGGAGCTTTCGGGCCCCAGAACGCCTTCTGGGGGAACGAGCTAAGGAGCTACCCGGACAGAGCTGAGTGCAGCTAGCGTATCAAAAGCTTGGTAACCATGGACATCCATGGACCATGTGGTGGATCCTGTGGCGATGAAAGGCCATGCGTTTCGTTTGTTGATGGTCCCCTAGGGTACCGTGGGAATATGCAGTGCCAGATGGGGAATGAGCATACTCTGTGGCAAATCCCATTCGTAATCAATAAGTGAATGGCACCCCAGGACCCAGGATTCTACTCTTGTTTGCACTTGATTTGTGCAGTTGATCTTGGACAATTGTAGTTGTGAGTGATATGCAAATAACATCAAATAATTAACTACAATTATATGTGAATATATAGTTATGATTCATTGTAAATATTTTTCTCAACCATGATGATGCAACTCAGTTCTCAGCGCCCTTCACCTTGCCCAATCTCTCCATGTCAGCGCTGCGTGCAGCGTTTTTTGTGTGCCACGTGTGCCACGTGTGGCATCCAGGTCTTCACCTGGAATCAGAGCGACTACTTCGGGGGCATGGGCTTGTTGGACCGCTTGGACCTGCAGACGGGGAAGGTGAGCTGCGGCCAAGCTGCGCTTCGCTGGGAGCTAGGTCGAGCTGTTGTGACAAGGGATAGCAACAAGCAGTGGTGAAGAGTGGTCAAAAAGAGAACTAGTTGGCGGTTTTCGAGGTTTTTCTGTGTGTTTTCATGTTTTTTTCGTGGTAGTTCGGATGGCTTGACTTGTCACTTGGAACCACTGTCCAGATATACAAGAGCCCAGAACAAGTCACTTGTGAGCACCGGTGACAAAGACTGGTGAATAGGTTTTTTTGTGGTAGTAACTACCAGCAATCAAAAAGAATCAACAACACCCGTGATTTTAGCCGCTATTGGCCGTATGAGAGGGTTAAGATCATTTGTTGCCAATCAAGTTACTGGTGGGTTCAGTTTCAAGAGTGGTTAATTATTATTGGATGGGTAGTAGGTACCGCCATGTATGGACAAGCCCATACAGTTGGCATAGCTCCTACTATTGTTGGTTGCCATGCCCTATGCTTCACCAGATAATATAAAACTATATATATACTGTATATGTGTCTGTAAAGTTTTGAATGTATATATATATATATGTTTATATATACATGTATATATAAATATATATACATATACATATACATATATGGTGGTTTCTCAAAATAGGGGTCTTCTCAATCACCTTTCATATCAGGCATTTATAGTACCAAACCAACCAGTTTGGGTCCCATGAGGTCGCATATTTTAGAGGACCACCCAGATACATGTATAAATTTGGATAGAAAGATAGACAGATGGATGGATAGATAGATAGATAGATGAACTGGTTTGATAATGATCCATCCCTCTGGTGGATTTTCCAGCCCAGGTCACCAATTTGGCAGGTGCTTTGGCTGGAGGAGGTTGCGAGGCTCGCTTCCACCATTCAGTTGGTTGGTTCATTCGAACCTGAAAAGGTTGAACTCGATTATCCACCTACTCATGACCCACCATAGTCATTGCCATATATTGCCATAACCAACTATCTGCACTGTCACAAGGCCACCCATTGTCATAAGGCCGCCATGGCCATAACTAACCGCAACCAACCATAAGCGACCATAAGCATTGTCATAAGGCCACAACCATTGCCATCACCAACTCCATGGGGCTGGAATGCCCAGGAATCAACGAGCCTCCGAGGGCCCATCACAGTGTTTGATGAATTCAGTCGGATATGTGTTTCCCTAACATTGAGAACTCCGTAGATTAAATATGGGTATGGGTCACTATTAACCATCAATATTAAGCAACAATGATAGGGAAAACAATGGTTAATGACAGGGGAACCAGGGGTACAGGGTTTTGACCCACAGCCAAATATTGTTACCCAGATGCTCCATGTATGGTAAATATGCCTACATTTGGGTCACTTCAAAGGTAAATGTAGCTAAATATGCCATACATGGAGCATATGGGTTTGTAGAAATGGAATGGATAGAAATGGAAGGGATATATATAAATGGAAGGTTGATTTGTAGAAATGACACATGTGGGATGATTTAGGGGTTCCGTATATTGAGAAACACCCATTTTGGTGACATAGGTACGTAAGCATGGTTGAACGATTAACCATGTACCAACTCATAGCAGCTATAGCTATGCTTTAATGCCTGAATCACTGTTGGAATTGAAATGGGACCCTTTTGGCCCATCACTCTGTCTTTGAACATGAACCATGTGACTGGACCAGTGGGATACAAATTCTTGAAGCACCAAGTGTTTATGTTTCTTTGTGATTGTAATATCAACACTAAAGACGACTATGACCACCAAAAATGAGGGAATGTATATACATATTATATTAATTGTCAGTATATTTACCTGTATGATGTGTATGTTTATCGGAGTTCATCATGGTATCAACCAGAAACCACAACCAAAACAAAAACAATGACAATAACAGCAGCAACAACAGCAACAGCAACAGCAGCCGCCACAACAGTAACAAGCAACAATGACAACAAGCAACAGTGGCATTGTGCCAAGGAATCTACGATGCCTGGGATGTTGCTACAGACCCAGAGGGTCGTTTCTTCTACACCAGCTGCTATGACGGCACCGATTCTTGGCAGCAGAGATAATCTTCTCATTTCAGGGAACCTAGAAAGTGCACAGGCCCAACACATTACTGCTTGCTTTGCTCCTCGTTTCTGCGGGGTGCCGTTGGGCATTCGCAACAGAGCTCTCCAGAACCGCAACAGAGGGCCGAAATGTGGATAGGTTGAGCATAGAAGCTCGTTTTTCTTGCAAAAGTTGGACCAATGCTGGTCCCTCCTCGCTTTTGATTCATCTCAAGACTAGGATTCAACTTCATCTCTCCTGAAGTGATCTGATCTCACATTCCATCCGCCATAATGAAGTCTGACCTGGCTGGAGCTTGAAGTACAGTTTAGGTACCCAGCGTCAAGCGCGCGGTACTTTTGATCTATCTCGCACGGCTCAAAGGACTCTATACCATTGGCCGGCGCTCAGGATGTGAACACGATGGACCACGGCTCGGTGACGAAGCCGGTCACTGACAGGAACTCGCGAATCCTTTCCCAAGCAGCAACTTGCTGACGAGTTCAAGGGGGGAACCCGCGACACGAAGGTGAATGGGGAGATGAAAAAGGGGATTAACCAATCAACAGATGTTGAATGGTTGGATTGTCCAATCCTGCATGTCGTGATGCGAAAACCAACTTCACCAGCAGGCTTTTGGGAATCATGGCTCAACCATTTGGCCCGGTCGTTGACTTCACATCCGTGCCGGTTGATGGAGGAACCCCCTGGGCTAGGGTGGAAGAGCTCCGCCAACTCTGCTGCGACAAATTACCTATCAGTTTAACACCAGTGGTGGGACTAAGCATATTTGCCATCGCAATCCTTGGGGAACCTTGGTATTTTCGATCCCAGATCATGTCACCCATGGGTTTGTCAACCGTAAATTAATGACCGTTGACGGTGGACAGTTTGGAAGCAGGGATGATGATTATTCGGAAGAAGTGTAAGGTAATCACGTCTCCCTCACAATTATGTAGTAGATACTGTAGCCCCCAACAAAAAAAAACTTGATATAGGCGAATCAGTTACTACCCGCCAGAAGTTCTCATGAATTGTTAAGCATGAATCAGGGGAACGGAATCGCCGTCATAGCACAGGTTCAGAAGAAGACAGAAGAATATCCTCCATTCTTGATGGAACCTTGGTTCCTATCACTATCCTGAATAAGCAATCTCCGTTGATGAGTCATGAATTCTTCAGTAACCAGGTTTCTACTGATTCTTATCACTATTGATCAGTATCAACCACTATGAACCATACTTAACCATCTGGGGTCGCATCGATTGACACGTGCGCAACCATAGTTAACCATTGTTATCAAGCATTATCATTAACAATTGTTATAAACCATTGTGATTCAATCTATTAACCATCATTAATCATTGTTATAACCCATTGTTATAAACCATTGTTATAAACCATTGTTACTAACCATATTATTCACCACCATCAACCTGCAAAGGTGGGTCTTGGCTTCCACCTGTGCTACGACGCCACCTTAGAGGCACGTGGGAGGTGCGTCGCTTCCAGGCCGTGGTGAGCCATGGTGAGCCATGGCTCAACCAGGCATCCAAGGGCGAAATGCCGCATCTAAGCATCGCAAATATAGTTGTTAGATGTTGTTAGATGATTTAGATGCAATCTAATGAATTGACAACTATGTGATAGTGTGATTTACAAGTGGTTACAAACATTTAACAACTATTTAGTAAATTGCGTTTAATTACTATAGTTGTTGTATCAAGGTTCGTAATTGCATGTGATTACTATAGTTGTTACATCAAGATTCGTTGGCCATCAAACAGCCTTTAGTCTTTTCACTATTGGTGAAGCGTATGAGATGTGACTCACCACGATCAACCATTAGGAGCCACTATTGACCTTCCCACTTCCGTCCCAGCCGAGCCACTATTGACCATTGTTAGCCACTAGCAAGCATCGTGATCAGCCAGTTTTAAGCAGAATGTGCCATTATCATTAACCATTATTCTCATGATTGGTTGGTTTGACCATTGTCATTTGCCATTGGTCACCATGACTAACAACCATTAAACACCCTTTAGCCATTATGATTAGCCATGATTCACATTATTAGTTATTGTTCGCCCACCACTATTATATTATCCAAGTATGAAACAGTGAGTAGTTATTATCGCCAAGTCATTAGTCATCTACTTTGATGAATTCATTCCTTAATCACGAGTCATAATAGTCACTAGTCATAGATCTACTCATTATGTCAATGTTAAGGTTGTTACTGACCAATAGTAACCAGCAACAAATCATTGTTGAAATATCATGAACCATCAAACAGCACATACCCTCGCTATAACCGAAGCACTGTGACAACATTCAACACATATTGCCATTGTTATCAAACCATTGTTATTAAACAAGAGTCAGCTAACAACCATAGTCATTGGGCCATTGGTAACTCATTCCCACAATCATTGCTTACTATTATTAGTGATTTGACTATGAGATTGTTATTAACTATATAGCCATTGGCAATTAAGCATTGCAAACCCAGTATTGCCAATAGTTATGAAGTATCATTTTTGTTGTCTCAGCTAAGTATCTCCAATAGTTAATCGTATTAACAGATCATTGTTTGAATATTAGTTAAACAAATCATGCTCAATAGTCATTAAACCTTTTTTTGAAACCATTGGTATATAGCCATTGTTTTTAAGCCATAGTAAACCATTAATAGTGAATCATTAACCATGAACTATTTACCATTAATACCAATAGTTAATCATTCACTATTACTACTTAAACCAATAAACTATTTGCTTATATAGTTTAAGCCATTGATAGTGAATTTTAATAGCAATAGTTTAACCACTGCTCTGGTCATTCTCCAAATATCTCATCGTCAGATCCTCAGATCCCATAGCCGCAGGTGCTCATGGCCTCGGGCAACCGCGAGGGATGTTGCTTCGTGATGTCACCCAGCGCCCTGGCGGAACGCCGCATGCGCGCGATGCAAGGACTTCGTAGGTGATATGTTTGGTGAGTTGATGTGAGTTGATGTGAGTTGAGGTGAGTTGAGGTGAGTTGAGGTGAGTTGATGTGAGTTGAGGTGAGTTGATGTGAGTTGATGTGAGTTGAGGTGAGTTGAGGTGAGTTGAGGTGAGTTGAGGTGAGTTGATGTGAGTTGAGGTGAGTTGAGGTGAGTTGATGTGAGTTGAGGTGAGTTGAGGTGAGTTGATGTGAGTTGAGGTGAGTTGAGGTGAGTTGATGTGAGTTGAGGTGAGTTGATGTGAGTTGAGGTGAGTTGATGTGAGTTGA
>VSDK01015191.1:161076-176998 GCA_009767595.1 Symbiodinium kawagutii
ACCAATCCTGGTGAGCAGCGGATGGTCCCATGGACCGCAACCAACCAGGGCGTGGCGCTGAGTTGTGGTGAGTTGATGTGAGTTGATGTGAGTTGAGGTGAGTTGAGGTGAGTTGAGGTGAGTTGAGGTGAGTTGAGGTGATTTGATGTGAGTGGATGTGAGTTGATGTGATTTGATGTGAGTTGATGCTTGACATGACATTGAGATGTTTGATGTTACTTGACTATACTTGATGTTGATGTTAGTTGATGATGTGAGTTGATGTTTGATGTAAGATGATATGACTAGTCAGTTGGTGTTTGATGATTTTTGGCTGGTTGATGGTATGGCGACATCTGCTTACTTTATCATTGATAGGGATTGAATAGGAATCATATCTAGCACTAGCAGGGACATTCAGACTACATCTGATGTGTGCACGCCATGGTTTCTCCTTTTCCTTCTAGTGTGTTTGCGATGGCTGGAGATCCCTTAATAAGGGTCCATACAGTGATACCAGTTGCTACTGTCAAGTTTCTACGATGTAGTACTGGATGGACAGTTGTGACCAGGATCCTAGCCTTTACGGCGCCTCCATGCTTCAAGACATACCTGGAAGCCACATGACCTTTGTATGGGATGGTTAGCCCCTTGATCTTACGGGTCAAATTTTCCCAAACAATGTCGCTTCAGCTCCAGCTACCCAAGACATAATTCCGTACTGCGGCTGATCATACGCAACCATCCACAAATTTCTACGCGAACATCCCAAACAATACTTTTCCGACCATACTTTTCAAGATATTGCTTCCATGCCTGGGAAAAAACCATTGTTTGGTGTCCAATCCTCAAGCGTGATCATACACAGGCTTGGTACATCGCTTTTTCCCCCGAAAGTCGGGATGTTTTTCATTCACCTGCGTAACAGTGCATTTTCCCCGGCGTTGACTTCAGTTGTTAGGGAGACCTAGACCTTGATTTTATGGTTTTGACAAGGATATTTTTTTCAGAGGGGGTGGTTCAACCACCAACCAGCTATCATTCTGGGGGTCTCCTTGTCTATTTGGTGTTTCTCAAACCATAGGGGTACCCCCAGTTCTCATCCAGCTGATTTATCATTTATCAATGATATCAATAATGATTATATTCATCATCTATCATCATTTATCATCCAGCTGATTATTGATATTATTGATTATTTGCTGGTTTATCATTTGTATCTTTACCATTTGGGGTACATCAAAATCATCCTTTACATCCGTCATTTTCCAGCAATAGACCAACCATCTTTGGGGCCCCCGAGTCCTGGCGCTTGGTCGAAAAGCGCTGCTTGGCTCCAGGCGAGAACAGCGAAGTGATGAAGTTCCCAGGTGCTGAGAAGAAGGAGTCGCTTCGACCACCCGGAGATGATCCTTGGAGAGCGATGAGCCGGATCCGATCCGTTGGATCCGTTGATGGTGGTCAACCCAGTATTCATAAACCCCAGGTTGATTAATTGGGGGGGTCACCATTAGAATGGAAAGCCAAGTTTTTTCGGGGATAACCCCTATTTATCAACCAGGGTTTGTTTAATCTTGGGTTAACATTAGAAGTCATGGCTGATGAGTGATTAATACTGGATATGATGATACAGTTATGATGGATTCTAATGATCAATCTTAGGGGTTGTAGCTGTCCACTAGTTGTTGGTGGTGGAGACCCTCAGATGGTTTGTGTCGACAATACTACGATGATCATGGCTAGTGGGCAACACTGAGACAACAGCTGTTGGATGAATATAGTCTAAGGGCTATCTACGGTACATTACAGTACCCTATGGCACCTGATCAGTTGCATTTGTTTTGTGACATGTTATTCTGGTTGGTGGTTTCAAACATTTTTCATTTGACCTAGCAACCATTAACAAATGGTTGGTTGACTATTTTTGTTCAATGGGGTTGAAACCACCAACCAAACCACCAACCAGCTTTGACGTTATCATTACTAGAAGAAGTAAAGTTTGACTTTATCATTACTAGACCAACTAAAGTTCGGCTAAATTTTGACCTGGCTTCTCACTATCAGCCGCTCAATGGCTTGCAATACTCCTATGGAGCCAATTCATTACCATGGGAATGGGATAAAGAAAGTCTTCACAGCTCGCTAAACATGTAAACCACAGTGATAGCTATTGACGGTGGACACACTGAGTGACAAGAAACGACCCAGCTCCACCAGGAATACTGGGGATATTAGCAGGTAGTTCCAACCGACCGGTGTTTTTAGATGTTTTCAAGATGAAATCAGGTTCCCTATGTTGATCCACAGATCGAATTCACCATGCGTTGCGGTTGGTGGTCAAATGATCGTTATTTCAGTGCTTCAGCTATCCCAGGCGGTGCAGCCACAAAACTGCTGAGTTTTTTGTGCTGAGTAGAGCGTGGCTTGAGATCTAGAACCAGTGGTTACTTTCCGAACGGTAATGGGACAAGGAGCAGATGCACTGTCACCTGCAATGAAAACATCACGCTTTTGATGATCTTAGATAGTCTAGGGCATCGAACCCAAGACTAAGGGAATTTAAGTTCATACATATTCATACACCACCGGCATCCTTTAGCTGATTGATGCTGTTTGTGTATCCTGGTATTTGATGACTGACTTGAGCAAAAAATGAGCAAAGATCCTATTTGCCTACTGAGAAAACAAGGGCACTGGTTTGATACCTGGAGGTCGCTATACTAGTTGGTGGTTTTGAACATGTGTCACTTCCCCAAATTTGGGATGGCTTACAGTGAAACCACCCACCGGTATTTACTGTATATCTCCTGAGTGAATTCTGCAACGTTGCATTTTGGGACCGTCCAACTGGTCCCAAAGAAATACTGATTAATCAGCAAGTGATCCTTAGAGTTTCACAAGCGTATAGGTGCGCCTACTACAGTTACATCCTACTACCCTGTTGGAAACAACTTGACTCCCCGATTACAGGTTGGTTCCGATCAGTTTCCTAGTCAGGTACAGCTAGTTGGAAGGATCCGGCCGGCGGCGTTGGTATCCATGTGACAATCGGGAGTGCTATTACCGAACTGTAGTGACCGAACTGGCTCCAACCCCGCGAAATCCATCATTCCAGAGATTGATGGCGACATTGGTGATCAGTCATCATCAATCCACCAGTATCAACCACCAAAATCAGCCATTCGCTAGTTTAGACGCAGAATACCACGCATGATTGGTCAATTTTAACTAGTATTATCCATAGTTGACCTTTCTTGATTCTTCCGCCATGATCGAATAAGTATAAATTTTAAATAACTCATACAAGTGCGGCAAAGAACAAACCCTATGTTTCCACTTACCATGAAATAATAGGTATCTAAACCGCTCCTGTCACAAAAACGTTAGAAACCAGCTGGTTCCCTACTGTTGGTTGGTAACTGGAAGCATAGGGATTTCTTAGCCATTCCCCTACTGTCAACATCTCTGGGCTTGATTGGGCATAGGATACCATGGGTAAACATAGGCAACCATACCAACATAGGATACCATAGGTAAACATAGGATACCATAGGTAACCATAGTAAACATAGGTGTATGCCCCTATGAAAAACCACTCAGGTTGTAACCTGTCGTAGCCCTCCAAGTCGTCGTCGCGCCGAGGACCATACTCCAGGAGATAAGGGGTCGCCGTGGGTCACTGCGCCTCGACACAGCGGTGTATGGTCCATGGTTGCTAAGGATGGCTAGCCAGCGCCAAGCAGCCAAGCATCAATAATGGCGACCTATGGCGACCTAAGAATGGTTGAAGAATGATAGTGTTGATGATTGATCATCAATAATGGTTTATCGTAGTCCCAGGTCATGTTAGGTATGCCATCGTCGTTTGTCTATGGTTGATGCCGTTGGTTATGGACGACTGACTGGTGAATCATTATAGGTGAAATGGATGAATGGATAACCAATTGGCAACCATCATAGTGAATCCTCCAGTTGTTTGTTACCTATGATTCCTATGGACAGCTAGTGGCTTATCATCATGGTGAATCAGAGGTACTGTAACTGTAGGAAAGCACAGGTAACCTACCATCATTTCACCTCCTTAGTTGGGTCGAAGTGCTCTAGATTTTTGCCAGCATTGGTTGTTGGACAGCTGTGGCCATGCCCAGTCCCCTTGCGGGATGCTTCAGCAGGTACCAACAGAAACGTAGACGGTTTCCGGACAAATTTTGGGGCTGGGGCTGGGGATGCCACTATTCATGGAAATAAGACGCAGAGTACAGTTGTTGAGTTGACTTGATATGCCCTTTGAGTCGTCCGCCTGCTATGGAACAATCCAGATCCGATGATGCATATTTTTAAGCGGCTTTTGTTCGGCTTTTGAGTGCATCCGTCCATCAATGGTGATACCTCCGCCCCCAACCGTCCCTACATGATGATCAGGAGCATTTGTTGTACCAACGCATGCTGTTGTTGTCGTCTTCTTAAAGACAGTATTGTAGCCTGTTAAAACAGTATGTAGCAAGACTTGTTGCCTGTTGCAACAATACGTAGATCAGGATTGCGGGTACTTGTTGTTCTAGCAACAGTCAGGTTTATCAATCAAAGATACAAATTGATCTGCCATTTGTCGCTATTTTTGTGCTTCGACTCTCCAGCTGCTGGATGATCCATTGTCCACCTTGAACCAAGGTCAAAGTACCCCTGCCAGCAACTTGGCGCGCCCGCGTCCTGGGAGGGGCAATCTCAGTAGGCACCCAACAGGTGCGAGCCAATTGGATAGCAGACATTTTGTTGCAAAGGCACAGCTGGTGGTCCCTCGTCATGTTTGCTCTGTGTCTCAGGACCGACCATGAAGAGAATTCAGTAAAAAAATCTTGGAGATTGCAGAGAGAACCATACCAGAACCAACCAGAAGCCATCAACATGAATCTACTAGATTCAGGGGTGACCGCCGGCAAGCCTGATTAAGAAATCTTGTGGTGACTTGAGAGGTAGCAGATTCCGATAGGTCGACATCGCCAACGATCTAAGATATTATCGACACATGTCTTGCCAGGCATTTGCCACCTTGTTGCTGCTACCGAAATGTGGGATCAGCTTACAGTCGCAGATGCTCTGGTTTATTGGCTTGATTTCGGGCTTCTCCTCGATTGATTCGGGGCTCCTTTAAGCCAGGAGCTGAGAATCCAACAAGTAGCCATTCGGTACAAACACTCCTTCTTTTTATACTACATCGGATGCTTGTCATTGTTGGTTTGTAATTATCCTTTTCTAGCCATCGCGGACCATTGCAATCACTTTGAACCAAACTTTCCATCGCTACGAACCATGATTCATCATGAATTCAACATAATTCTACCATTGACAACCATCTAAGGCCAAAACATGATTCAACCATCGACAACCACCTAGGGCCAATGTTTGCCCCAACTGGAAGCAGATGTCACACAGCTGAGGACAACAGGATAGTGGCTGGGGGCTGGGGCTTCTTTGCTGAGAATGGTTGCCTCACATACCTGGACCAGGCTTCTGCAGTGGGGTTCACCGGTAGTCCACAGTGTTCAGCCGTGTCGTCATGGAATTATTGCGGTATTCGTCGATCTTGGGATCACTGAAGCGGTAATGCTACCCTCATCTACCCTCAGCCTTTTTGCGATGGTTTGAAGCCGCAATGCTACCCTCGTTTTTCCATGGCTTTGTTCCAACGTCAGATGGACGCATTTCAAACTTCAGCCTGTGGATTCCTGATCAACTCTGAACGACCATCTCCCCGGTTTTCATTGAAATCCATGGAATTTGAGATCTCCCCAGCCTTCACTGATATTTATGGATTTTGAGCCTGTGGAAATTCAGAGTTCTTGTTGCACGCCATGTTTTTGAGCCGTTCTGGAACCATCCAGGGCTTTTTGGGGATCTGGGTGGGTTTGACAGTGAAATCCATGCAGGAGAAACGAGAAGTTTGTACCACTGATCTCTTCAAGGGCACAACGGTTGGTGCCTCAGACGGTTTGGAGAGATTGGATCAATGTTTTTGACTTGCAGAGCAGCCAAAGAACTTAGCTTGATCGAGAAGAAGGGGTTCATGATGGTTCATGGGCTTAATCAGCCATTACTACATAATTGCCATTAAGTTTATCCCTTTATCCCAATGGCATGGCCTTAATTAATCATCATTATTAATTGCACAATTGCCATGACCTTAAGCCCACTGGATAATCACGGAAATAATCCTAATTGTTGGCGTACTGGTTTAATGGTATCGAGTCAATAGTGACTACTCAGTAATCCTCAATCCCACCTCGTTGATCATGAATTGATCGACAAACACAGATGTGCTGATCAATTGAAGCCATTTTTTGGTAGATGATATGGTGGATGATTGGACTGGAAAGAAAGTATAGAAAGGGTGCTTGTTCTGAAAGAAATATTTTTACCAGGCTTGACCTCATCACATCAACTATGAAGACCTTGTTGATTATTGGATGGCTGTGTCCGTGTGCTGCCTCCAACATGCAGCTTTTATGGCCCACGTCTCAGTCCTATGACTTGCTTGAAGCAAAGTGATCCAGCTGGCCAAATGGTTGATTCAATACCTTCAAAATATGGCGACATCACAGAACTGCCCCAGCCAGAACAGTCGCTATCTGTGCAAGTTCCCATGACTGGTGGGATTCAGCACTTGATCAACCACAGCTTTTGAGGCCTCAAGTGGTGATCTACCATGACTCACCATCAATCATTACGAACCAACAAACATCAACCAACAACAAACGTCAACATACGTCATTCTTCATCAACCATCAATCATCAACCATCATCCACCATCATCAACCATCATCAACCATCATCAACCATCATCATCCATCACCCCACCATGCGTGACAGATCTTGTGACCTGTAGACTCACAGCTGGGGAGCTTCGACACACCACCATCGACCATCGACCATTGCTCCCTTCCAGGACTCGGTGTCCTCCACTGAGCCCATCCAGTTCGTGGCGCGCCGGGGAGAGGTCATGGCGATTTTCACTGTTACGGAGCGCTGAGATACACCTTGGTGGAAGAAAAGCATTGAAACAGACGCTGGCACCAAGTGGTCCGCTGGTTGATGGTTGCTGAACCCTGCCGGCCAACCAACCTGAGGTGGCAAGGATCCACAATGATCCACATGACATGCTAGCATTTCTAGCTGTCCCAACGGTCACAGGTTGGGTGGTCTAAAAATGTGATGCAAGGAGATTAGCAAGGCTGTTCCTGTTTGGGACCGTTGGTTCATCATGTTTTGAAGTGGATCTATGCTATCTTACGGAACAGACAGCAAGCAGTCTTGCGTTCAGCAAGGGGGAAACATCCAACCACTCAACAGGGTTACACCAATACATTCACCAAGGCTCTGAACACATCGCCATGGAAGGGACCTTTTGCGGGGTCTCGTGCCATGCACAGCTGCCAAGGTTTGCCGATGGATCAATCAGAGGTTGCGCTGTCCAGCTGGGGTAGTGGCGATGAGTTTCATCCATTTTTTGCTGGTTAGGATCTGTTTGTTGCTTTGGATTAGTCATTTTGTTGGTTGAGATCATCCATTTAGCTGGATCTATCCGAAATAGCTTACTGGCTGTTGGTTGGATCAATTTATTTGGAAACGACCAGCAACCAAGGACACATGATCCATTTGTTGGAAACAAACTCTTCTTTGGAAGCTGCACATTGTGGGAAGAAGAAACGACCAGCAACCAATGGCAAAATAGGCACAGGCTGGTCATGGAACCAAATCCAATACTTTCCTTCGTTGGGTACATATTTTATAGCTCATGTGTGAGTGATATTCGCAGTTGATATGGACATGTCATGTACAATTGATCTGGGAAAACGACACCACAATACTTCTTTATCAAGGCTTTGTGCAGATCTTGATCTCACTTGACAACATCGACCAGAATTCGTTCTGAGGCGCTACTGGTACCAATACAACTGATTTGGTGGACATCCTGTCATTTATCACAGCATGGGGTTGTGCAGACCCTGCTCGCCGCACCGTACGTCTCTTGCTGAGCCGCTTCACAATGCATATATGTAGCCCAGGTTTTTGTCAGGGCAGGAGTTTCGTCCATAAATTGTTTGGTTCTAATGATCCAATTAGGTATCCCAAAGATCTACGGTTCTTGTTTGCAAATCAGCCAATCTTGTTGCTGCCTCAGCACAAGCCTGGCGCCAGGTGGCATCTCCTTTGTCATCACCGCTGCCAAGCAGGCAGCGTGGAATAGGCAAGAGTGGATGATTTGGACCATCTTTTGCTTAGCCTTGGTAACACTCATCATGTACCAACAAAACTCAAGAGCATGTTGTACATGTTTATGGGTCAATATTAGCAATCGACAATGAGGAACACTTGCTAGTTGATGATAGTGCACAGAGGGTACAGGGTGAACTGACCCATAGCCGAGCCATATGTTTATACCATTTCCATGTTCCAGGCATCGATGATTTTTCCGGGCAGAATTCAGCTCGACTGTGGATGGTTCCATCTTCAGCCAGCAGTTGTTGTACGAAAATCCCGGAAGAGTTCTTCGAATTGCATTATACCAATAAGTAAGCATCAAGATACCATTAACTAATTAAGCACAATTTCCCATCATCAACCATCAGTGTCATGTCCAATGTCGTCATGTCATAGACATTGAGGGCATGGGCATCATGCATCGTCAACCATTACTAAACATGCTTGTTTGAATGCAACTGGTGCCCTTAATGGCTATGAGATTTGAACTAGCTACATCAGCAGTTTTCAGGACAGACTTCCAAAGGCCACTCGGGTAAAAAACATATTTTATCCCAAATGGTTTCGTTCTTCAACATCCATTTTTTGATGGGTGGGGGTGGACCCCTATTTATTGACATGCTAATTTGTTCTTGGGCATGCAATTCAACATCTAAGTCACTAGTTTGATTGCTTTTCTATGATTGATTTTTGTGTTCCTTGTTGATGGTTGGCGGTACCCTGCTATGGATAGATCCAAATGATCCCAAATGCTTTGGTGGAAGCCCCCAAGTAGATGATAGAGAAGTGAGTTTCGTAAGTCATTGTGAATGCGTTTGGGTTTGTTCCGGGGAATCACAATAATTGGTCATTCATAAGAATGATGCTGTTGCTTATTATGAACCATGAAAGGTTAGTGTTGTCAATGATCAACCATTATTCACCATACAAATTCACCATGAGTGCATTGTTTTCCCTACCTATCAACCTAATTGTTCGTTCACGATCAACTATCATTACCATATCTGTTTTTTCATGTTTTTTTCCATACAAATGATTAAACTATTTTTGTCATTACAAATTACAACCACAAATCGACCATTATTCACCATGCAAAATTCACCGAATTGCTGGTTCTTGGTGCCTTGTTCTTCCTGGTTAGCCACCGTAACTCCCACCACGCTGATGGCTTGCACCAGGACTCATCCTGACGAGGTGCGGGGGGCAACCTACTCGTGGGCAGGGGACGACCCAGCAGTGCCAAGGGGCAACTTGCTGAGTCGAGTTGGTGGTGGGTCAATATGAACCAACCAAAAATGGGGGATAATCACCTCAGGGAAAACAATGGTTCATAATGAAGGAACCAGGAGTACAGGGTTTTGGCCCATAGCCAGTTGATCCAAGAGTTTTTGGATGGTCATGTTTGACTCACATATTTGTGTTTAGGTATGCTCTACTATATATAGATATTGACGGTCTTCCAACTTGTGATCTAGACTTGGTAATGTTATGTCATTTTCTGCTCATAGCGTTCCTGCTTGATGCTTTGCATAATTTATTTGCTTTGTCCTTTTGTTTTGAAAAAAAACTTGGACACCACAATTTGAAACAGGGCATGCATGGAGAAGTTATGTCAATGACTATGGCGATAGTGAGAACACAAAAGCATCCCCAAAAAATCACAATTTCATTGATTGAGTTTCTTGGTTGCCAATGATGTTTTGTAGCTTGTGAATCACTGGGATGCGAAATCTGCAGAACAGCCTTGATTCAACCACAAAACATAGGGTTGTCTTGTGAAATTTTCCCAGCAACCAGTTCTAGGAAGGTTTGTGCCGAAACTTGCGCGCATTGCCCAGAAAGTGGTGATACCCGTGGTGAACCTCCCCAGATTGTTTTAGACAAGGTGTATATATAGGTATCACCATCCCCCGATGGTTGGCACCATCCTGGTGGTCCTAGTCATGATGGCAGCCTCCAGATGAGAAACTTGGTGGTTGGAAGTTGGAAGTAGGGTAGTATTTGATATACGGCTATGGGTCAATATGAACTAATTAACCAATAATGGAGGATAATAATCAGTATTAATAGGGAAAGCAATGGTTAATGATGGGGAACCAGGGGTACAGGGTTTTGACCCACAGCCATATACCACCAACCTAATTGTACCACCAACCATAGCATTAGCATTTGAATGTGGTACAATGTTTGCGGGGTGCACCCAATATGGTCGTAGCTGACTGCTGACTTGCGTCGCTGCATGCCAGCCCAAAGACGAGTGCGGAAGTACTATCGAAACTACCTCTTTTCCTTAGGACTCTTGTGATTTTCAAGTGTCAAATACACTCCAGCAAACTAACCTGGAAGTAGAAAATCCACCATTTATAATGGTTTTACCTATACAGGTGATTTTCAGCTTCCAGATTAGTTTGCCTGAGGGTAATCATGACACACAGAAGGTAGTGCTGCTTGTCCACAATAATCACTAGAGCCATGGTGCTTGCCCCCATCGCTAGAGCCCTCGCGCGCAGGGTCAGGCGGCCGCAGATCATGCAGAGTTGACGTGGAGTTTCCAAAAGATCCACATGACCGCGGCCCGGGGGTTACTGGCTTCCTGTGTCGCCCTTGAAGCATTGGGGCAATCCAGTTTCACCAAATGAGCAGATCAATTTATATCAATTTATCCATTAATAGATTCAAAAGCCATTCTATTGAGCCAGTTAAAGTGCTGGTCTATGAATGGTATTGATCACTGGGCAGCTGACTGTTGGACGGCCAAGTTACTTGCTCGTTCATTTGGCACCTGTAACGACGGGAGACCTGGCGGGAATCCGCGATCGGCGAGAACACGCCAGAATCATGAAATGGCTGTGGGTCAAGGCTTTGACCTGCCAATTATGGGGGATAATAACCAGTAGTGATAGGGAAAACAATAGTTAATGATGGTGGAATAACCCACTGCCAAATGCTTGATCGATGATGGTTGGCAGATGATTCATACTGATTGTTTCTATGCATTGTGGGATAATTAGTCAGTTGCGCTCATTGTCCCGTGGGATCCTGGGCGAGAAGGTAGCAGTAAACAATGATTGTTCATGATTTATTCGGTCAGTTGGGTAGCATTCAATCACGATATATTTCATTGGTGGAAGCTGGCGCTTTTGAACTATTAATGTTGGTTTCTGATTAATATCTACCTGTTGGTTTCATCTATTTTCATTACTTTAGGGGGGGTTACACTAATCAGAAACCAACATTACTCTCCATGCTGAAATTTTAACCGAAAAAACGCGCAGGTCTGGTACTAGCCACTTCCGTTTGCTTGAATCGAAGCATGTTTTTTGCGGCTGGCTAGGTGGCAACTTGTGAAGTTAGCATGTTCATTGAACTTTGCATAGGGGCGTTTTGAGCGTCAAGAAAGTGTCGACATAATATGCCGCATATATTATGCTTCTCTTTGTCCAACAATTCTAGCAATTGAAAACATCATAAGTCATGATAAACACAGTCTGAAACATCATAAACAGATCATATAAGCAAACATAGATGACATAAATCATGATAAACAGATCGCTCTCCACGTTTTTCTCTTCGCCAAATCGTGGGGTCCGAAACCCGTGGCTGTGCGGTGCAGGATCACCCTGGAACTCTCGCGACCCGGAGCCGATGAGGCACGGATACCACGGTGGGTGAGATAAGCGACATGAGATCGTTGATCCTAGTGATGATGAGAAGTGACTAAATGGTGGTTTCTCAAGGCATAGGGACCCCCAAAGTTATGGTTGGTTTACTACCAAGGATTAATAACGGATGATTTGCGGGTACTCTTATTCTGAGAAACCACCAAAGAAGCGACATGTGACATGAGATCCTATGATGTGACAGTTTGCCAAAGTTTGTTGATCTATTCATAGTGGCAACCAACGCTTAGATTGCCTAGATCATTGATCTATTCCTAGTGGCGTTGCCAGCGTTCTCTGGGATCTCTTTACCCTATTGTTTTGTGAGAGGGGATGATGAATGCTGGGGATGTATTATTTGTTTATATCCACAGGATGTCCCCCAGGCTGCAAGGACTTACCTCCTTTGAAGCCAAGAAAGAAAGAAGAAGGATGTCCCCCCAGCCATCCCAACATCTTGCCCAATTGCGGGATACTTGTACAGGCTTGTACCTGAAACCTGTGTAAATATCAACATTTTATGTCTAAACTATGGATACGACGTGGTTTGATTTTAATGAAGTACTACAGTAAGCATTTTTGCGCGCTTGGGGTACGGGATTTTGGGAAATATTAAGCACCCATGTAGAAATCTTGCAATGCCAAATGTCAATGAACACTATCATAAGTTATCCACCTCCCGAACTCAGGGAAGCTCAACATGG
Source organism: Symbiodinium kawagutii (assembly GCA_009767595.1). NCBI lineage: Eukaryota > Dinophyceae > Suessiales > Symbiodiniaceae > Symbiodinium > Symbiodinium kawagutii. The sequence goes on from VSDK01015191.1 coordinate 173,678, forward strand.
ATATATAAACCATCGCGAGGTTTAGTGATGAAACCACCATGGGGTTTAGTGCCGTGGATCCCATCTGTGGACTGGGCAAGATTGCCATACGCACCCCAGCGAGCACCGAAAAAAAAAGCCGATGTCCTCTGCTGCGGACTTGTGAGCAGCTGACCATGCTGTCCAGATCTTTTCCGCTGAAGATAGGTAGCTGGTTGGTGGTTTAGTCATTGACCACTGGGACAGTAATCTGAGTAGATAGATACCTGGTTGGTGGTGTCATTCACATTTTTTGATTTTCCCTAGTGATTATGAACAATTGGTGACTATAGTATATATTTTTCATGGGGGCTGAAACCACCAACCAGGTAGTATTGTGAGGAGAAGTATGAGTTTGTCACAGCCACCCATCACCCAAGAGGATCAAAGAAAGCCTGGTATCAAACATACTGCAAGGTATCCTTGGCTAAATGATGACCAAAATCATATATCACGACGAGCACGTCATAAGTCATCACTTAGCCTCCGAAAGGAAGCTCAACATAGCTTAAGCAACCTGGCCGAGGATGTTCACATATGTTCCCCAATTTTTTTCCAGGGCTTGGACCCACATTGCTGGGCATCCTGGGCGAGCCCGCAGGTGGAGCAGTGGGGCAAGCTGACTCAGCTGCTGTCGCGGGGATCGCTGCAGGGCCCCCTGCGGCGCTTCCTCCGGCGGTGGCTGCAGCGGCAACGACGGAAGGCTGCGGCCAAGGCAGGGATGGGGAGCCAAGGGCAGGCATGGGAAGTGTGTGACCAGCCGTGGTGGTGCAGGCCACCATGATATGCACCTGTGGAAGCAACGGCTGCAAGCTGGGGCCCCCTAGTTATAAGTTGGTGAATAAGCCATTTTACTAGAGTTATAGACTAGGAACCATTTAGATAAACTATAACTATCATTAACTATCACTATAACTATTCACCATAAGCCATTTAAATAAATGTCTCAGTTTTAAACCATCTAGTTCAATGGGTTTTTAGTTAGCCACTGACATTTACTTACCCCGGTTATAAACCAACTTTGCCAACTCGTGGCTCGAAGCGAGCGAGGAGAATCTGGCGCCCAGCGACAAGTCGACGAGCTCTGTGCGGTTGGATGAGCCTTGTCCAGAGACTTAGGCAATGTGATGTGCTTTATCGTGACATCATGGTCAAATATGATAAGATGTGTGTGTGTGCGGTATTATCCATCTATCTATTGTATTTTTTTCGACATATATATATATATATATTTATGTATATACACACTATATTGTATGATGTTTGAATGCATGTGCATATATATATATATGTATGTATGTATATGTGATATAATTACCCTATAGGGTCAATCTCACCCCCACCCCAACCCTCCAAATGCACATGTATCATACATACCATCACCTCTCCCGGCCTGTGGTTGTGGCACCTGTGATGTTTGAGGACTATGCTTCCCTCCGTGAGCTCTGCAGTGACGAAAACCTGCCAGGCGCTGGAAGCATTCAGACCCGCCAACTTTTCTTGGAATGTTAGAAACCATGTGCACATATATTGATGTACATGCACAGATGTGCTGTCTTGTTTTATGTATAATTAAAAATAGATAAATAAATAAATATAAATATATAAATATATATATATTTTTCTCAAACACACAGGGGCAGGTTTTCAAGCAGATCTGCTCCCCAGCCAGGTGCCTTCCCTCAATCCGTCCTCAGCCACTTGCGGCGGACCTTGCTGTCTCCGACACCTGGAGGTGCACACCTGGTGCAAGCAGCGGTGCAAGCGCTGGAGAAATGTGCCGACCTTGGTGTCCGGGGGTGGATCCTGGCAGGGTCCTGCGAGGTCATGAACGACCCTGGGGTATCCTTCATGAGTTCCTGTGTGTATGAACGAGCCTGGTATCCTTGGTGAGTTTGATCTGCTTTCAAGCAACTACATATCCCTGGTTACATATTTTGACCTGGCTTATGTTCGTTGACCCCAAAGAGTTCCAAAGAGGATTATTGAAACTGAGGAGGAAAACTGGCTACAATGGTGTTGATAGCAACAAAATGCAACAAACAAAGTGGCAATATTTCCACTGCCCAACAAACAAAGTGGCAATATTTCCACTGCCTCGAACTGTACAATTTTGCAGAGTAAGATTTAGGGAGGGAAGACTGCGGCATGAGTGTCTCAAATCTTAATTGCAGGGCAGGCCTCTACCTGACATCGCACCTGCTAGCCAAAGCGGCTTCATTTTCAATGCCCCTCAAGATGGCTTAAACCAAGCAGCAATGACAACATTCAATCAACACAAGTGTGTTCAGTTCACAAGTCGACGCAAAATCTGTTGGCCTTGAGAGCCGTGGAATGACTCGTCCACAAGACCTCTGGAAGGTTCACTTGCAAAAGTCCGTTGGCCAATCGCTTCATTTGCCGAACATGTGAGCAGTGTTCAGGCTGAATTCATTCAGTGCCACAGCCATGGTGCTTCCCAACATCCTACTAGACTTACAGTGGCTTGTATATTTATTAGTTGTAAATATATATATATATGATTATATAGATATATATGATTATGATTATATTTATATATATATATGTCACTAATGTATATACCCTGCTCATGAAGGTACTTATGACTAAAGAAATCTTAAGCAACTTGGCAAAGCCAACAGCAAATGCATCTCCCATTTCGATGACAGACGTCCACCACAGTAAGAACCATGACTCCGTTTTTTTACGCAACCATAGCCAGCAACAAACAAGACAAACCATGGTAATACCAATCCCCAGAATAATGATATATAACAATGGATGTGAGGTCCAAAATAGCAAGCCACCTCTAATTTTGACATAGATGGCTCTCCAGAAATGGGTATACGGCGGTCTCTCGTTGAGACATTAATTTATCGTGAATAACAACCATCCAGAAAAGAATGAAGCAAAGCACTGCTTAGTTAACCAATTGTCATTTCTTTAACTAGCCACTATCGACCATCATTCACCAAAATTGCATTGTTGTTCATTCCCTGTTTTTGCTTCTTGACCCCCATGGCCACCAGACCAGTGACCAACGGCCATTACTGCATGACTCTAAACCACTCTGAACCCCAATTACTATCAAAACATAACCATCCGCTGTAAATCTCACCAACATCAACATCACCAAAAACATATCATCCTTCCATAATCATCCTCTTAGATCCTCATCCTAAGATCCGAATAGATCCTCATCATCTAAGATCCTCATAGCTCCAATAGCCACCACCTCTTCACCTTCCAAGTCCTTCACCCTGGCAGCTCAGGTGCCCAGCTCTGCGGCGCCGCCCTGCGCGG
>VSDK01015191.1:200430-212990 GCA_009767595.1 Symbiodinium kawagutii
CGGTTCATGTGCATAGAAGTTTCATTTTCTTTCGGAATGCATGTATGATCCCTTCTCCTGCAATAGTAGCCACACACACACACACACCGACACACCCACATGAGGCCGAACGACGAAGTTGTGTCAAACCTGTCAATCTGAACACTTGTAATTATACTTAGTATACTTAGTATACGCTGTTATTTACGCTAGGAAGTAGTTCTTAACGCTACTATAGCTCGAAACTGAGCATGAGTAGCCGTAGCTAGTGGCCTGAACCTCGTTGCCTGAACCTCTGCTGGCAAAGCTTCTGCCTGGCACAGGATGGTTCAACCCAGGCACCTTCCAGCAAGACGCTCAACTTTGAAGAAGCTTGGCCCAGCGAATGTGCAACAGCCAAGCAAAAGCAGCAGAATATCGTGGTTTTGTGTTGAGGTTTTTTTGATTGTTTATTTTTGTTGCGATTTGTTTGGAATAAAAGATTTGGGCATTGGTGCTCCAATCCAATGATTGACAAGGTGTTGTTTCAATTTGATTTGGTTACCAATGAATTACCAATGAATTAATTACTTCAATGATTCCATCAATTACTTTCTTCAAAATTATGACAATCAGGTGATCAGGTTGAAAGTGTAATGAATCTTGATCACTGGAAGTTCAAGGAATGCAAATCGGCTTGACCATCAGCTACATCAACTTCCTAGCTAGGAGATGCTAGGACTTCATTGAAAGTTAAGCTGCATGGGCGTGTGTTAGACTTTTTTGGACACACGCCTAAGTTGTTTGTCCTTTGTCAGATTCTGGGGGATCAATTGGTACAAAACTGTGGTGTAATGCTCAGAAAAGCCAGAGTTTGTTTGTTTTTTAATCATGCACTACTAGTTCATCGTAAAATTCAACTAGATCCAACTAGGACATCCACGGCTGCTACAATGCTACCAATGGTATCAGTGACATCAGTGATTCCTTGGGAAACTTGTGAACTTATGACCTTGTGATTTTCACTACCTACATACTTGTTGGTGCTGGAGATTCCGACCCATAATTTCTTCCGAGTCCGAGGATCTTTCTCCCCTGAGTCGTGTCTCCAAGATAGAGGACCGCCTTACTCCGGGAGGCTTTCGCTGAAAATGCTTCGCATGACTTCAAGTTCGGCATATCATCCAAATCGCGAACACCAGTAGCATTTCTGCGAGCTCTGAATCAACAGTTGGGTTGGATATGCTTGGATCACCTCCCAGTATCTCCCAGCAACATTTGGTTGGTGTTCTTCAACATTTTTCGTTTTCCCTGGTAATAGCACATGTTTGGTTGGTCACTTGCGCATTTTTTTCATGACGGGGTAGTTCAAGCACCCGGCACCCCGGAGATAATGATCATTAACCATGATAATGATAATCATTATATGAACCATTATTCGATATGATCAACCATTATTAACCACCATGAACCATTACTAATCACTACTACTGTAGGGATAGTTCAAGCACCAACCAGTTTATGATCATTAGCCATTATAGTCATTAGATTAGCCATTATTAACCATTATCAACCGCTAGTTAAGCATGGGCCCTTCAACCAACCACCAGTTTATATCTCTAGTTGCTAACCATTATTAAGCATATATTAACCACTACTTAACCATCTCCTAGATATGGTAAGCACCATTATTAACCATTATTAACCATATATTAAGTCATAGATTAGCCATTATTAGCCATTATTAACCACTAGTTAGCTAGTTAACCATGAGCGGTGACTTACCACGACTGCAGCTATGCTAGGATGAGTTCCACCCTCCGCAAGCGCCAGGAGATCGATTCATTGATCGTCCTCTGCAGCAAGGGTCTCGTCTCTGAGGCCATCGGCGGTCCCAAGTGGATGACCGTAGCATCCACATCCATAGCACAGCAGCAATGGATTCTTAACGTGGTTGGTTGAGGTTAGTTGAGGTTAGTTGAGGTTAGTTGAGGTTAGTTGAGGTAAGTTGCGTTTGCAAAGCATCGCGAACCTCTCAGAGAAGTGATTTTTCTTGCGTTGAGGTCTGACCAGGGCACACAAAGCTAGGGCTTTTTACTGCGGGTTGATCGGTTGGATCCAGAACCCCAGCCAGATTGGTAATGCTTTGAACATCATTGAACATTGTCATAGAACGGGAAGAACCTAGATTAGTACAGACATGTCCACCGATACCGACACACCTGCATTGAGCTGCCTATAATTGTGGTATTTCAAAAGGCGCCCCACGCTACCTATTTTTGTATCGATTTTACTTTGGGGGCTCTCAGTACTCTCCCAAGTGGCCTCTCCATGCCGTCAAAAACGTCTACAAGTTGTTTTGGTGCAAACAAGTACAAGAATAAGAACAAGTTGGGTACCTGTCCATGTTGGGTGTCACTTCATGCTTACACAGTGAACGAAATATGGGAATTCTTCTTGACCAAACACTAACGGTTAGGATGGAGTATGATAGGGTCATGTTTCATGGCTCAAAGTTGGTCGTAGGGAATTCGAGTCCATCATACAACGTTTTCCACTCGTGGTTAGCTGCCCCCCCATACAAGCTGGGCAGCTATAAGTTGGTTAATACGCATTTTACTTATAGTTGTATCTAGAATAGCTAGTAGTTTCCCTCGTTGTAAACCAACTTAGCTCATTAGGGGCCCCAGCTTGTATGAAGCACACTTCCAGCCGGCTTTTTATTTGACACTGCTCACTGGCAACCGCGAGTTTATTGGCAATGCCCAAGATGTAGCAAGAGCTGTTGACGTCAGTACATTGGAGTCGCTAGAGTGGAAGGAACCATAGGTTTGGCAGTTTGTCAGTTGAAATGAAGCTGCTATTTGTAAGAAAGTTGGGTCCACCGCATGGGCCAGGACAAAAGAATGGCAAATATTTGATGGTGCTTACATGGAAGCACCGTCAAGTGCACAGTGCACTCCAATGCAAGTTGTTTCGAATATGCATGACAACATGAAGCTCTGTGTATGAGATACATCGTGACAAAAAAAGAGATCCAACATAATGAACCTTCCATATTTGATGGTCAATCACAATTTATGGTAAAATCAGTCATGGCTTATCAAAATGGATCCAGCATTAAATCTATGTTTGGTGGACCGTGGTTTCTGTCAGACAGCTGACTCACTCAGGTTTACACTGGCACCAGTAGCGGTTTGGTCGTTTGGATTTTTTTCTATGGCTTGGCCCGTGTTCGACGTCTTGCTGAGGATTGACATGGATCCATGACTGCTAATTTAGTTGCATTTGACCATTGCCTTCTCACAATTAGCCTTTGCGACCACACCTGTGGGTCGGGCGCATTGACAGAGACTTTGTCCGCAAGGCTGTGGGTCAGAACCAATCATCCAAACAAAAGGTAAATGAACATCCCAAGACTTTGACTGGTCATTTAGCGGATGTTCATTGGGTGTGCCGGAGATTAACCCACAGCAATATGAGTTGACGGTGGTGATTTGATGAGGATTGCCATGTCATGCTGGGGTACACCTGGGTTCACAGCACCCTAGAGTCAGCCATCGACAGCTGGGGGCGGCACTAGGCCCTCGCAACTTATGAGCAGATGGAGGAGCAAGCAAACTCCGATGGAGACAGTGAGCCCGGTATGTTGGCAGATGGGAATGGGTGTTTGATAAGATTGGGATATCAGCAGCCAACAAAGGCGATTGTTTTCACTAGGGACATCAACTCCCTTGTGGGTCAATACCAGCATGTGTTTACGTGTATTCATGTCTTGTTGTGTGGCAATGACTCTTCTGTTTTGGTTTTGGTTTTGGTCTCAACATACTTCAGTGCCTTCCGGCCAAAAGATGATAAGGGGTCCCAGTCACCGATACATTGGAGGTTGCTGTCCTGTCTTCTGACAACATCATGTGCTTGTGGGATCTTGTGGGATCATGCTAGCGTGCTGCTTGGTTTCAACGGCATCTCTTCTGGATCACGGGCTCCTTGGGGCCACCTGCTACCATGGCCTGTCGCTTTGCAGCCGCCAGAAAAGCTGTTGGGTCGCTTGCATACGCATCCCGACCTGCACGACCTCAGAGTCATCAAGAAACGGCGTCCGGGCGGCCCAAAAGTGCTGCCCAGAGGCTGAGCTTTGGGGTAGGTTCAAGCTGTTCGGATGTGAACTTGCAACCTCCTTTTGGGATGGTTAATCTACGTTCATCTTGATCCATCCTCACGTGGGATGAATGAATCACAGGGGAGGTGTTTGCGCGGTGGCGGCCGTTCATTTTCGATCATTTTCCTATCCTTGGTTCATAAGCTTGTCAACGAATGGTGACCCCAATGACCCGAATGATGCTTGTTATGTTACATATTTTGGTATGGCAAAATTGACTCCCTCCAACGTGGTATGGCAAAATTGACTCCCTCCAACCTTTGAAGAAATTGGGGCCCCGGGTTTCGCAGTTACGGTCGTTGCGGCTGAGGCGCTGCCTACATGAAAAGACTCGCGGAGCCTTGTTGGAAGGTGGGTCACGCCCAGTGCAACTTTCCGGGGCGAACGCAGATCGAAATCCGACAAACACGGCGACGAGATGCAGCCACGGATATCATGATTTTCCAAGAGGTTTTTGTTGTAAGATCCGAAGAGGCATGACATTTGAACAGGCCGAGTTTCACAACCAGTATGGAAAGCCATCAGTACTGAGTACCCCTGTTGCTCGATTAACCAGAAAGGCCCCAGCTTTGTTGGTGATTGGAAGTCATCTAAATCCATGGTCCAGATCAGTGGCGTCGAAGGTACTTGGATGTGCACAGGGCTTACCACTGGGATATAAGATGATATAAGTATGGTAAGTAGTACTAGATAGCCTGATAAGATAAGTTATAATGCGTATAACCATGGTTAGTTTCCACTTAGCTAAGTGGGGATGCACATTTAAGTGCCCCGTGCAGGCTAAAAGGGAAAAAATATCCCATCAACGTGGTGCTACCATTGATGGATCGACAAAAAGCACCACTGGTCGCGTCCCGAAAGCCCACTGGTGCTAGCTCCTGCTCTTGCTTTTTGCGCTACGCCGATGGAGTGAAATGATGATGAATTGCTGCTGCTGCTGCTGCTGCTGCTGCTGCTGCTGGTGGTGTTGTTGTTGTTGTTGTTGTTGTTGTTGTTGTTGTTGTTGTTCTTGTTTACTATGATCAACCACTACTGCGTTATTGTTGATCATGATTGGCCATTATCAAGAAGTAAGCGCGATCAAGCACTAAAGACCACTATATGACTATATATCAACCATTCTCAACGAGTATTAGTGGATATTATCAACCACTATCCACCAGCATATATCCATCATGGAACCATTGAAATAACCAGTTGCAGTGTCGAACCATTTAACTACCATTATATAAAACCATTGTAATCATGATAACCTATAGAACTTAACCACTACGTAACCATTTATACAGCCACTATAGGGCGCTATAGGGCGCTACATCGCCATATGATGTAACCCTATCCATTCACTCACCTGAACCACGCCTGCTCACTCGCTGTTCGAAACAGGAGCCCGAGAACGATAGTGACTGGAAGAGCTTTACGGTCAGCGACCCGGAGGCGCACAGAGGACGTGACCAACCAATGGGTGACCACCCGTGATTATTCATCAACCATGGGTGACCAACCAATGGGTCACCACCATGAAAAAAGTGGTGATTTGATGGTTATATAGTTGTCAAATGGGTGATTGCAAAGCTTGATTACAATATTTATTGGTTGGTTTTGGTTGAGTTTGTCTGATTAAGGGTTGATTACTGGCTGATTAATGATATTTTTATGGTTGATTATTGGTTGAATATGGTTATACCATGGTGAATAAGAGTTGATAGTGGTTGCTTATGGTTGATGACTTATCATGTTGGATGGAAATGACAAGTTTTGACAAGAATGATTTGTTGATGATGGTAAATCATGGTTAATGTTGGTTTCTGAGACTTGTATCTACCTGTTGGTTTCATGCCTATGTTCATTACTTTAGGGGGGGTTACACTAGCATCAGAAACCAACATTATTGGAAAATGATGGTTGTCAGCAACTCACCGCTGGGTTCGCCATGGAAAGCTGGTATGATTCACTATCGGGGAGGATCAATGGCGAGCGACCGGGTCAAGCAGTTAACCAACCAACGTTCATGGGGGATAATCACCAACAAGTTCATACGGAAAACAATGGCTGATGATGGGGGAACCAGGGGGACTAAGGGTGAACTGACCCACAGCCAAATCAATACGGATTTGCCATGCATATAGCAACACTCTTAAGCATGCTTCATGATTTCTCTTGGTGAGCATTGGTCATTGTGACTCACCAGAGTCAATGCCGAATACGTAATTGTCATTAACGATGGTAGTGAATCGATTCAATTGCTGTTAAACAGAGATCATGGATGAATTTATAGCTAAAGTAAGAGCTACCGATACGATCAGCTGGGTATTCTGACAAGTTGATGAGAACAGAACGGTAACAACTGGATAATAATGTAATTAAGTTTTATATCCTTAAGTAGCCATGTTTCGTCGTGCATCAACCAGTTGTTTGGAGGGCTGTCCAGTGTTATCCCGCCAGAGTTTCAGCTTCACAGCTCTAATATGTTCGCAAGCGCCAGGGAAGCTGCCCACCTACAACATGGAAGCTTCCCAAGATTCCATGGTCAACCCAACTTGCGGGGTGCTTAAAGATCTTTGGGGCCACCCTGTTGTGCAAGGTGATCAAGTCACCTGAAGTTTTAGCGTTTGGTGAGACGGCAAAAACCTTTTGCGAACGTACATGATATGTGTTGTTGTTGCGCGTTTCTCAAGCCATGGGGGTACCCCCAGTTATCATCCAATTTGAACTACTTATATATAGCAATAAATATCCAGTTTTGAGGATTCCCTATTCTGATAAACCACCATACGGGTTGTTGTTGAATTATCTTCAGCTGCCCCTTCTCACTTCTCATAGCTTTGAGGTGCCGTTTTGACCAGGGCTAAAATTGGCGAACCACTAGTGACCAGCCAGATGCAACAGAAGCTTGTCATTGATGGTGTTTTTTGTGACTCAAGAGATCTCAAGAGTCACATTGAAACTGGCTACTCTAACATACTAGTTAAAGTTGGATAAGAAATTGACTGGCTATGATTGGCTATGACACTGATGATCGCACATATGATTACTTATGCATTTATACTGATGCGTTCATAGTTGGATTGTCATAAGTCTTCCATGAATATCCGTCGGAGTGAAGGGAATTTGAGGCTCGTTTGATTTGTTGCGGATAAACGGATGTATTGTGAGACGCTTCCCACGTAAAGAAGATTGTCATTGTGATTCTGCGTTGCAATGATGAACATTTGTTAACACTTATCATTCGCTGAGTCGATGATGCTGATGATCCTTGTCGCTTGGTTCTTGATGGTTGATGGATACTGGAAACTACCAAGAACATCCAAGAACTAATGGTAGATCCATATTAAGAAACCACCCCAACTTACCTCAAATAGCTGCAGCTGTTGATTGATGGCCAATATGAGCTAACGTTATTTAGGGGTAGGAGCCAACAGGTCTGGGGGTGATGGTGCTGATTTCAACATCAGTCGACCGGGTGGTGCTCCCTCCTCCCCGCTGCTCGCGAAAGCGCCAGATCGATCCACTCTTCAAAGTGCATATGAGGACTGTCCCACCCGAACGGCAGGGTTGGGTTTAGGAGAGCGTGACCCAGAGCCACGGTAGTACCACGGTCAAATTCGATGGGAAAGCATCAGGTTTTAACATGTTTTAACCGACATATTGCTATCAGCTAATTTCAGCATGTTCATGTTTATGAACCATCACAATCGGCTGTTATTAGTAGTGATAACCAATCCTTACCAATTATATCATCAATCTTGATGGAAACCACCAGTTTTGGACGGACATGTTGAAGATGACCTTTTAGACAACCGCTACACCATTGATGGACACGTACAGGTCAAAGCTGGCTGGGATTGGGTCCCAACAAGTTGAACTGGGGAGCGTCAAGAATTGTTCTGCGAGAGAATATGATTAAGGAATGTTGATCATTCAAGTCTTACTGATCGATTGCTTTAGAGTAGATTTGAGAATGGGTAGTGACGGGTAGTCGGGACATGCTCAGCTTTATATCATGCCTGCGACAACCATACCTATGTTGGGAATGGTTGAGATGCAATGGCTATGTCAGTGTCTCAGTCACATCATGCCACAGGACTGGCAAAATACGGTTGCATCAACACATCGGTGTGTCTCGGTACTTTGCATTGATCGAATGAAGAATTATTTGCGACACAATCAGCATTGGTTCGCGGAACGCGTGCATGTAGACGAGTTATCAGGCCAGCTGCGCATAGCCCGCTGCACCATCAAAGAAGAATCTTGTTGGCTATCTACTAAGAAATCTAGCACTTCGCTCAGTGTCTAGAAATGTCAGAGTGTGTCGGAGTGCCCTTGGAGGCCCAACTCTACTGGGTATGCATATTAGAATTGGTTTGCCATGTTTTTTTCCCATTCTTTATCGTCTATCATGACTGCATAGACACACAAAGGAGCACACGGTCACTTGGTTGGTCATGAATACCAGTATCCAGGCAGAAATTGCAGTGATGAAATGTAATGAACACGGTCAACAATGATAGTCACGATAGTCATCATCAGACCTTTTCGACCATCCAACTATAGTTGTCGATCACCGTTATCAACCAATGTGTATCAGCCATAATGGGAAACCATTTCACCATTTGGCTGTGGGTCAAAACCCCGTACCCCTGGTTCCCCTATCATTAACCATTGTTTTCCCTATGAAATGGTTGGAACTTATCCCCAATATTGGTTGGTTAGTATTGACCCATAGCCATCTATCAGTAGTTAGCCATGAATTACTGATTTGTCATTACCTTTGCTGGCCTTGTAATGGCCTCAGGCTACGCTTTGCGAGGGGCGCAGAGAGAAATGCTGCCAAGGGGTGCGGGGTCTAAGGGTGGATGCAAGGCATGCACCAACTTGGAAGCCCGGTGGTCGATTAATTTGGGTGTCGGCACAAACGGGGGAATACCCTTTGGTAAACTGATCTGACAATGGATTGCGCCATACTTTATAGTGAAACCTTGGGAAACCAACAATAGATGATGGATTTTCCATTGCCAGGTTAGTTTACCAGAAGGTCCCCCCCCACCAAAGACCCCCACACCCCAAGCCAGAAATCATGTGGATAGGAGAATACACAGACCTATTTTCTGCGTACCACCGTGTCAGGAAAGACCGACCAATAAGTGAACTATGTTTTGTGCATCACCAGCCTGCGAATTTCAGGGTCCATCGAGATAATGGCAAGCAGTCTCCACAGAACATTCTGGGCTGCCTTGGGCCCTGCATGGGTATATCTCTCTCCATTCTCTCGCTTTAACGCAAATCGTTAAATAAGTGTAGGATGTCTGTCAATTCTTGTGTCAGCCTTGGCTTTTTTTCTTGCCTTGTTGTTTGAGAAAGATCGTATGGAATGACTACAGCATGACCCATGTTGTTGTTCTAAGTTGTCAAGCACACACGGAGACATACACACACACACACGTGCTGTATCAAATTCCATGTCATACATGGAATTAAATCGTTGGCACACATCCCTTTTGCCATGTGCTAGATTAGACAGCCACCACGATCCACCAGCACCACCACCACGGGTCACCAAGATGAAGAAGAAGACCCACGACAACGACAAAATCAACAGCAAGCACAACAACAACAACAACAACAACAACAACAACAACAACAACAACAACAACAGTAGCTAGCGCCCCGACGACAAGCAACAGCATCCAATGACAACAACAATTCGAGTCGTCGGAAACTCCACTTCCACCCGTGTCCAGAGCGGATGTTTGATGCTGAGGGGCACACAGATCTTGATTAGCGCCAGAGCCGAAGGCAGGTCGTGGGAGCTTTCCCGGGGTGGGGAGTCCACGTGAGCCGAGCCGTGGCACCGATGGGTGGCACCGATGGGGCAATGGTGGATAGCGGCGTTGGGGTGAACAGTCAGTATTGTAGCAGGGATCATGTGGTGGTGTTTGAAGTCAGGAACTGGGAACCCCCAAAGTTGTGGTTGGTTCATTACTATAAATGGTTGATAACTGGATGATAACTGCGGGTACCCCTATGACTTGAGAAACCACTATGTAAGAAGAGTAAATGTTTAAGCAACCGTCATTAATGAACCAGAACGTAATCATGAATGATGGTATATAGATGTCATTTATGCCAGTTACCAGTGCGCCAGTGTTTTTCATGGCTCGGAAGAGTGAACGATGACACTACAAAGCATGTTTTGTGGTTACCCTTCACCTGCTGGTGAACCACACGTCTACATAGGTTTGCTGTGGTGGGTTGTTTCTGTAAGAGATCCCAGCGCAGCTGCAGTCAATTTTGATTCCATGTTTGCTTGTCAGTTCCTACGCATTTGTTGGTTGCAGCGCCATGTCTCTGTAACTTGTTGCTTTTCAAGTTGCATAACCATTTGTTCTCGTCCCATGCTCTCCTTGCTTTGCCACAAAGTCCCAGGTTTTCCAGTGTCTCTGATGAAATTTGCTGCCTTCCACTCGCGGACGCACCTGATTCGCAAGGACGGCAGTGGTCATGAGTCATGCTGTTGTAAACTAGCGAAGCAGACGACAGTCGCAAGACGGCATGAGGGCCAACAGTATCTACGGTCAGCAGACATATATAGACTGGACAGAAATGATCGAACATGAGTATAAGACTATGAGACATACATGATAGACAAAAATGACCCTAACACGGAAGGTAGATTACAGTCACAGGGATATGTGGAGGGCCAGGAAAATTGGCATCAAGGGAGCCTTGGGCGTGGGATCAGTGCCTGTGTAGGGGAAAAAACGATCAACATGGGGCAGCCAACAAGCAAAGAACACTAGTGACTAGTGTAAGAGAGATTGTCAGCAGCAGGGCATGGACAGAAAGATCATACAATATTGTGTTTTTCCTCAAGGCTCTCAGGGCTTCTGTGTGTGTGGCTTTGCTCTTTCACTGAATTTTGCTGCTGTACAGATCTAGAGTTGCCCAGCAGTGTCTGTGCCAATAAAAGAATATATATATATATATATTTGTTCTTTGGAACTAGCACAGTATGCCTATCCGGAAGTACCAGGTTGCACATCAGCTTGTACCTGGACATGACTTCCTTTGTGTATTGATTATGTATACACAGGTGTGTCTAACAATGCAGCTTGATTGAAGAATGCATATATTATTAATGCATACAGACTAACAGATGTAAATACGTGCACATGTGCATGTATGCACTACTCGCAATATTCTATTCCATATACAGTATTTGTGTGCATGTGTTACATATGTTGCATACATTGTACATACATTATATGTTGCATCATGTGCATGCATTAAATGCGTTGGCGTTCATGGACATGCATTTAAAACATTTGTGCACGTGTACACACGCACACGCACATGTACAATGTAGCTATACATAGTTGTACAGTGTTCAGTGCTTGTAGATATTCACAGTAGCCCTCCCTACCTCGAGATATGTGTATATTGTGCATACTGTGTTTACATTGATGTTGGACCCGGCGCACCAGCAAACCACCCCAAGTTGGGCCAGCACGCTTATTTTCAAGGGATGTGTCATGCCAAGAAGCGATTGACTGGCGACTGATTCATACAGCGGTAGGGTTGGGCTACACTTTTGTCTTGGCATGTTCACCTCTGCCAAAATTGGGTGATATAGGAGGTGCGATGCTCATGGTTGTTGTTTACACGCTTGCCGTTGGTTCCACACAGTAGATATTATGTACTGCTTGGTGGTTTTGAACATTGTTAGTTTGTTTTCCCCGGATATTATTGACAAAGGGTTGGTTGACTATTTTTTTAAAATAGGGGTACTCCCAAATCATCCTAGATTATGATTCATCATTTATAGGAAATAAACCATTTCTGGGTCCCCCTATTTTGAAAAACTCTCATATGATATCACATCACATCCAGTTGCCGTTTCTGAAAACGACTCACAGCTTGGAATGCGATGAGAAAATGATTCTTGATGATGAGTGGTTGGGACTGCAGTGGCTTAGAGTGGCTACCGAAATTGCACAAGAACAAATTATGGGGAACAATGCTTACCTGTGAATATTGGTTCACAGTGCTCATTTGTTCTGAAATGGCATGAAATCATAGGCAACACTAACCGGAAAAAACAACAAAAAAACATATTGGCTGTTGCAGCACCACATTTTTCACCTGCGATGTAACAAATGAACCCCTTTGCGCGGTTGAACCATGAAGTAGTGGTCGATCATAGCTTTTGCCAACGAGGTATCACTGGTGGTTAGTCCCAACTAGGCCAAATTAATCCCAAATCAATGGGTGGTGGTTAATGCTTGAAGTACTTAATGATTGATTTCTACCCATTTCAAGGCGGGTTTGGCAGCTGTCTTTGGCATCTCGAGGAGTGGATCAAGGATTGTGAAAGGTTTGTTGGTGTGCCCGGATCCCATGGGGCCAACTGGGTGGAGAAAGTTGCAGCCGCCGGGGGGTG
>VSDK01015191.1:213075-306679 GCA_009767595.1 Symbiodinium kawagutii
GTTCAGCAGAAACTTGGGTGGTATGACGATGTAGATTTATGTACTGGTTGGTGGTTTTAACCATGGGTCAAATAATGGTTAACAACAATAGGAGACGATATGCAACAATTAGTGGTGAAACAACTACTGCTTGGTGGTTTTAAACATTGTGATTTGTGCCAAATGTATTACCAAATTATGCCGAATTGGAGGGAAGGTGCAGTTTCATTGAACTATCCAAGAAAAATGCTCAAGTGCACTGTTCAGTTGAGCTGTTGATTGACATTGATATCCAGCGCTCACCAAAGCAAACATACGCTTAATCAGCCAGAGTAACCTTTTCCATGCATGTGCTACAGTCCAATTAGACCTCAGATTTGGTACAGTCGTCCAGTCACTTTCACACAAATAGCTACTCATTCTTGTTGATGCATGACTTTACACAAATACATCATGTTCAAATGTCAATAAACACTTCGAGTTCCTGTTCCCTTGTTTATGGTGTGTCCGTGAGGGTCAGCTCCACCAATCATTAGCACAAGCTCGGAGAGTACCCCATCACTGGATCCACACACCGTGAGCTGGGTCAGAACATGTCATTATCGCTGGCGAATGGATGTATGAACATCCCAACAAAACAGGTTGCATGATACAGTCAAGATCAGCCAAGTAGATGATCAGCAAAAACACCGCATGCTGCTTTCAAGCCAGCAAATTTGAGATGTACATGGTTATTTTCAGGACAAGCCTATCATTCACCAAAACCTTTGGAGTTGATTTTCCTTGTCGCTCTGCGCGACGGCGCACTGAGGGGGGCCGAAGCCCGAACTTTGCACACCGCGCTTTTGACACTTGGACCTGGTAGTGGTGCGGCCCCCATACGTGGGCATGGCTACCCCCATGACCCTGATCTGCCATGGGGATCCAACAAGTCGTCAGATTCAAATCAACCAACCACAGTGAACATGAACCAGCGATGGGTTTTTGACTCAGTCAGATTCAAAAGCAACAAACCTTTATCTAAACATGATCCATGTAGATAAAATCATGGGATAATTCAGTGTTAGATCATTTCTTCCAGTGACAGGGCTGCTCCTTCCAGCCGCACTGGGACCAGGACTTCCCTTTTAGCTCCGAAGATCCTGCCGTTCAAATTAGAGGACACGTTATTCTGTCGCATTTTGATCGCTTGGCCGCGGTTGTGCCTCTGGTCGTTGCAGCTGTTGCTGGCGTTGTTGCGAATACCCACCAACCATCCCAAGCATGATCTCAGTCATATCTGGCACTTATGGTTCATTCACTGGCCATTTATGGACAGCCCTAATATTCTTCAGTAGGCCCCGTCCCGAAGGGAGCCATGAAGAAGCGGCAAACATGTGAAGAGCAGTTGAGCCCTGCTTGCATTTCCTGACGGGGAACATGTTCTGAATCTGGGTCTGAAGAATGTCCACATACGTCCAATCGCATCAGTAACACTGCGTCCACGAACAGGTAAATACTCGGCATCACTACCAATGTTGTACTACTCACCAGCATTGTACTACTCACCAGCATTGTTTTTTGGAGTATCAAATCTATGAACAAGCCAAGTACAAAAAGAAATAGAATTTTGGCTCCCAATTTGGTTGGCAAACAGCTTCTTAAGACCGCCACCTCAACCCAGTGCAAGACCAGTATTCACCACTTCTATGTCATCGGTGATGGGACCTTGTCAATCCGCAAACAGGACGTGATCTTCCGAAACTTTATCTTTTGCAAGGAGGCGACCCTGCCAGCAGTCTGGAAGTGCAGCCAGTGTAGCCCCAAACTTCCACTGGTGGCTGGGGATGAGCATGGTTTAGGGCAATGTCAACTGGCAAGCCGTCCTAACAACCATGATTAGCGAAACACTATCAGTACCAGCGAACCTGCAATGTATGCATCCATATGTGAAGAGAGTGAGGAGAGATTTTGCATACGCTTTGGCTTTCAGAGTTTGGTTCGTGTTTGCGATCAACACGTTGAGAAAGTCGGTCGCCAGCTGCACAGCATGGCGCAGCAGAGTCACCTTGCGGGTGTAGCGGTCCGACCAGACCTGCTATCTTGCGCTGTTGACAGTTGTGAGCATACACATGCTGCATAATAACATGTGTACCAGTAAACAACGGAAAAAAAGATTTCAAGGAATGCCTGAAGAGAAAATACGACCACATGATGCAGTCCTTGAGCAGCGTATGTGTCAGCAAGTGTCTGTCCAAATCACATTTGCATCATTGCTTGGTGGTTTTGAAGCATTTTCTATTCTCCCCTTTATCAATAGATGATTGCTTGGTTGAGAAGCATGTTCTTCATAGGGGTTATAACCACCAAGCAGATCAGAATGTCTTGGAACCAATTCCGCTTCAGCTCCACTTGCATAGTCCTTTCGGTACCACCTGTTTCAGCCATAGTCCATGCGGCTACAAGTTGGAAACGTGGCTGGTGAAGCATGTTGTTGATCATGATCTGGTTAGACAGCTAGCAGCTAGCCCTGGCTGCTTGAGATTATGACCTAACTATGGAAGGGCCCGCAATAGTGGCCAACCACGTATTTCTGTCGTCGTCAAATCCTGGATTGTTTTGAGTTCTTGCTGTGATCAGCCATCAGTGATTACACATTATATATATATATATATATTTAAGTATATATATACATATATTTATATATAAATATGTATGGGTGTTTTTCAAAATAGGGAATTCCCCCAAACATCCAGGAGGTCCTCCATTTTGAGAAACCACCACGACATATCGACTTGTATGTTGATATGCTGATCCAGAGATTTGATGCTGACCCGTTTGGTGCCTTGTTGCTCCATCCTTCCTGGGAGAGGCTCCAGCCATTCCGGGCAGCAGGCGCGGTTGAGTAGTGGCCTACCAGCCTACCTGGTAGGAGGGTGTACTAGGATGTACACTCTGGTAATCCAACCTGGAAGCAAAAATTTAGCTTCCAGTTTCAATCGGTAAACCCGCCATAAATGGTGGATTGTCCACTTCCAGGTTAATTTGCCAGAGAGTATCTCAGGGTATAGCAATTCGCGGTTCACAGTTGACAGATATGGACAGGGATAGTCAGCGTCCAGATAGTTTCAATAAACCAACACCCGAAGGTCCAGCGGGACTTTGGTGTGTCCCGTGGACTACCCCAAGTGCTGACTGTTCTCTCAGTGGTTTGCTGCTAGTCTGCTCCAACGTTTTGGATTTTGCATGATCTGTATACTTATATATACAATTTGGGGGGTTTCTTGAAATTGGAAACCCCAAACATGGTTGGTTTACTACTAAGCAGACTCAACATGATTGGACCCCAAAAAATGGTGAACTTGCTACTACCCATGATGACTCTTCAGATAATTCTCAGGTACCTCCCTTTTTAAGAATCCGCCACTGGGAAGGGCAAGCTGTCCATGGGACACCACTTCTAGATGACTTCCCGATCCAGTTGGTGAAGGTTCAAGTGCCAAGGCGCCGTGCTGGTTGTTATCAAGCCTGCCAGGCTGGCTTCAGCAATGATTTGGTTGGTGGTTTCATTGATATGTTTTATTTTCCTTAGTAATTATTTACAAATGGTTGGTTGCCTAATATTTTTCATAGGGGTTGAGAAACCAGCAACCAGTGATTTTTAGATCCGAGATCAGTCACTTGGTTTGATTATTGGCTTTGTTATGGCAATGATTCAGCCAATCAAACATCCCAAGGGCTGGGCAAATCGCATCCTTACCCTTACACAGTTTACTTGGGTAGAGACATCCTGATGGAGAGGTTTTTGCTCAATTCAGGGATGTTTGCAGACGTCATGTTGACCCAGGACTGGTTTGCGTTTAGCGGAAAGAGGGCGGTTCCCTGAGAAAAAAAGTGACATAGCAAGGAAAAGAAACATGTGACCGGTGTCTCAATCAATTTGTGATCCCTTACTGATGTGGTGGTTTCTGAAAATTGGAAACCCCAAAGTTGCGGTTGGTTTGTTGCTGAAAATTATTACGATAACGGATGATAACTGGGGGTACCCCTATGGCTTGAGAAACCGCTATCATAATTCAGCCATCACTATTCACTATTACTATGTAACTATAATTATGCAGTATTAACCACCATATAAATCTCTAAAAGAACACCATTTGAGATGTACATGGTTGACTACTTACCACCATTTCACTAGCGTTCACCATAGTTAACCATGTGAATGCTGGACACTGAGCTTCCCCTGCCGCGCGCTTTTTCCAGGCCCGGCATTATGGTCATGGAGTGCGAGACCCCAGTGCCGGATAGTGCCGGAGCGCTCTTGCAGCAGCATCAACAGTGGTTCTGGTTTGCGATCTCATGCAGGTATTGTCATGTATCGTCCAAGAATTGGGGGAACAGTTACAGCGTTCTCGGATATGTTGCACCTCAAAGATCGTTGGTTTTGCGGGTGAAGGAGGCAGCCCAGAAGTGCAAGGAATCGCATGCTTAGCTTCCAAACAAGACCTGTGGATCTTTGCCGATGGTGGGCCTTCCCAATTTGATTTCTCTGAAGTGATCAGTTGTTGGATGTTTGCGGGATACCTCATGGAACCAACATTGACAAGCTGACAAGTTTGGAGATCACTGTCCACCAGCACGAAACCCATCACAGTCTTATTCCGCTACTCCTCAATCACGAACCAACATGAGACAGAAGTATTTTTTGGAACAGTGTCCAAAAGACAGTTGTATGTGCGTTTGTCGATACTATGAAGTACATTATTTTACTTTATAATCATACATTCATATGTTTTAACAAAATAAGCATAGATGTATCTACTATATTCTAAACATTTCCATATATATTTGGCATTGATACATACTTATATACAAGTACATATGTATATACAAATATAACAAACCCATAGACAAGTACATATATATATATTTATTTATCTTTATTTGTATATATATATATATTTATGTTTATATTGCTATCTACTTGATATATACATGTAGAGATATAGATATTTAGAATTCAAAGTGCAACTATACTTCCTAGCTCCGTGTGTGGCGTAGATGGTTCTGGCGTCTTCCATGGGTTAGGCCATGCCGTTAAGCCTTGCTAGGTCCAGCCCAGATGAGAAGTTGAACACCTATGTGACTTGTTGCGAAGAGCTGCTGTGTCCAGGTCCCGCAGGGGTGAGGGGAAACAACATGGCATGCTAGTTTTAGTGTCCACGGTTCATGTGCAATTTGCAACTGCGAGTGACAAATAGAAAATGCATTCAACTGTTTGGAATCTGGTGTCATGATCAGGTAGGTTGTTTCGACTTTTCATTTTGGGGTTGTTCTATTGATGCAGGATAAAATATGAGATTGTAATATATAGATTAATTAATAACAACGGACACACACGTGCATACAACATGTATATGGATGGTGTTCCGGTGGTGTTTCTGTGCCTGAGTCTAACGCCTTTGACTCCGTTGATGGGATGGGTGTTGAGCTTCCACCATCTCTACTACTGTTTATGAACATTTAAGAGACTGAAGACGATGTAGGAGTAAGTATTTTTCTAATGTATCGTACATATTCAATTGGTGCCGATTGGTGTGTATGAACATGTACAGCTGCAATTCATGTAGTGAAGGAATAATCATGCTGCTAATCCTTTTGATCTCTGTGGAAGGATCCACGTCCATTCTATATCCACTAGTAATTGATTGATCCTCACCGGATTCAATTGTCACAAATGCAGAGGATCGTCCGTCCGCCTTGCTGCCAGCAAAGTGAGGATGCACCTTCCATTTGTTGGGGATTTCTCTAGTCATACCCTCATAGTCAGTAGTCTCTTTGATCCCGATTGTCAACATGTTTGACCTCCAAATCTCTCTGCCCACAATTTATAGTCGCTCGCAGGGCTGTTTCATATGAATATGGCAGTATACCGCTTTAAATAGTTTTACTGGTTGTAATTTATAGCCTCACTATCCGAATCCTGAGAGCCACGAACAGTATATATGGGTGTCTATATACAGATTTATTCAAATTTGTTTATTTGTCTATTCATCTATTTTAATATGTTTATTTTCTGATTTAGTTTACAACATATATGATTATCTCTAGCTAGAGATACTTATATTCAAACATATATGTGGTTCAGTACAATTTCTGTATGGTTCCATCGAGTTGTGTGTGTTTTTTTCAATTGCTGTCATATTCTTGACTATGTATAATGAATCATGAACATGGATCCAATATTTTGAGTTTCTAGACTTCCATGAAGGCTAGTATTTTTTTGTGATTTTTTTTAGCGATCTCACGTTTGAAGTGAGTGCAGCCAAAGTCGCTGATGAAGGGAATGATCTACCCAAAAGAAGCCAACTGGTATCGACATGCATGGGTGTCTCTTAAAATAGGGGGGTTCCCCAAACAATGACTATTTAATCCCTTTAAATGGCCAGCATTGATTCTTTTGGGGGTACCTCCATTCCAAGAAACCACCATGTATCCACACTCATTGTCTATTTACCAGCATTGATTCATCATTAGCCTTTTTTAGCAGGAACATAGGCCAGAAACGTTCAATCACAAGCCATTGAGCATTAATCATGATTCATACATAATGCTCTACAATGGCTTCAGGCAGCCGTTCACTCAATTCAGGTATAACGGCATATCATGTACCGAACCAGGGTTGACCATAATGTTATGCGACCATTAGCCATAATACAGTATCCAGAATCATGGAATATCATCAGCCACCACTACACACATATAAATGTATTGAGATACATACATACTTCATCACATGATTTGCAACAAGCCTTATGGTGGCACAAAATCATTTGAATCATGATTTACAACCACATTATAACCACAACCACCATCATATGGACATATTGATATTTGCAACCAGCCTCAATGCCCAGTATGCCATCATTGACAATCATTCAGCACCTTGGGAGTACCCGTTTCAGCGTCTTAGGAAGGCGTTGACTTGCCAAAGCTTGGAGCTCAGTGACGTGGAAACGGTGGTGAGGGGTGGATGTATGAATCAACCAACATGTTGGTTTCTCAAGATGGCAATGGGTCAATATTAATCAACCAACTCATGGGCAATAGTCAACAACAATCATAAGGAAAACAATGGTTAATGATGGGGAAACCAGAGGTGCAGGGTTTTGACCCATAGCCAAATAGGGGAACCCCAAATCATCCTGTTTTCTTTAAAGCAATAAGCCAACTATTTTTTTGCGGGGGTCCTATCTTGAAAAACACCCACATGAACCAACAAGAACCGACAATAACCAGCCATGGGTTCGTCATGATTAGTTATGTGGCAAACAATGGTCAAAATGATTGAAAAGCAGCAATAACCAGCTGTGGACAAGCAACAATATGCAATTATGGTGCAGAAACCTGAATGGTTGGTCATTGTCAATGGTGAATATGGACAGTAATTGCGAATGTAATCAACTGATTTGCTCGTGTTGGTTAGATCGAGGTGCTTGCATCAATGGGGCAGAATGGGGCATATGTATATACATATGTTTATATAGCATATATCCATATTCACACACATATGAGCAACGTAATGACCAGTAATGAATTGTGTTTAATAACCATAGATAGCCAAGCATGAGGGGTCAAGCCCAATAATAAGTTGTATTCATTGTGGTTAACAAGCAATACATAGTATTACAGCACCAATGGTTAATGATGGTCAATGATGGTTAATGATCGATGATTTCGCACGAGCTTGACAACCCATGAACAACAACCATCAAAATATATCAACAGTGATAAGCTGGTTGCTTGGATTGGCTTGCATGAACCCGGGCGCCGATGTGCTGTTGTGCTGGAAGCCCATGGTGACTACTATTTCGTATGTGCACATTGAGCCCTGTAGGGGATCAAAGGGCTCAAGCCACTGAAGTTTTTAGGTGAGAATCAGTTTGACTCCGCAGATGTCAGGGCTTTTGGGGCACCTTGATCTATGGACAGCTCCACAAGATCTCTATCACAGAGAAGTGAACAAGCCTTGTCAAACAGTTCGACCCCTGCTGTGTCCAATCACGCCCGGATTTAGTTGGTTAAACATTGCCCCAAGGCCGTTGGAAATTCACCACGATTGACCACTTGGGGTTGGCTCCGATCGGCAGGCAGTGGGGCTTGGAACCACTCAGCTTACACCAATCCTGAGAAACCCATTCCAACAACCATTGCGGGGCCTTGGTGAGCGAGGAAACAACAACCCTGGTGGCGTTGGATCTTACCCATCTGCAATCTTGGGGTCAACATGGCAGTCAACCAGCTTCTCCAGCTGATAATCCGTTTATGAACATTTATGAACCAGGTAAAGATGATTCATAGGTTATTCCCCAGCCATTCACCAGCTATTCCCCAGCCATTCCCCAGCTTAACATCTGATGGTTGGCTTCGCATCTGCTCCACCCGCGGCCCTCACCCAGGCCTCGAAGGGGTGTCGTGCAGATCACGGGTTCGGAGAAGCTGAACTTCTTCATGCCGGGCCTCGCGGGACCGGACTATATGGACGTGTCTGGCCTCGGTGCTACCTGGGGCCATGGGTTGAGTCAGGGTCCTGCATGGTATGGGTTGCTGATTTGGATCTGGAGTGCTTGAGAATTGGCTGTATTGGTTGATGCTTGGTGATTGATGATGATGGTTATTGATGGTTAATGATGGTTGATCATGCCTGATCATGCTTGATGAACGTTATCCTGGATATGGGACTCACCCTTGGTTGACCCTTGTGAAGAATTTGTCGGAGTTGCAACCTGCCATGAAACAAGGACAGCTTGCGAGCCGAAAAACACAACCAACAAAAGGATATCACCCCCAAAACAATCAGCAGGGAAAAACTAAAGACTCCAGTCTAATTATCATTCAGCACTGCCTACGATAGTCAACCAACCTCTCTCACCAACCAGCCGCTGCCAAACCATGATCATCGACTATAACGATCCGCTGAAGGATATTATTGTAAACTACCATCAACCAAATCATCGACCAGAATCATTAATCAAAATCAGTAACCAAAATCATTAGCCATCATAAACCATCAAATAAACCATCACATTAACCATCATTAACCATCAATCACCAATTATTAAACTTTTCTTAATCATCATTAAACCATCATTCATCATTGATCCCCCTATAAACCATCATGAACCATCATTACCCGCTATCAAGAATGGCTTCGTGATCACCAAGCCCGGCTGCCCGGCTACCCGGCTGCAACCAAACCGCAGCTCGGTTGCAGCACCAGCAGTCCGCCCTCCCCTCGCAGAAACTCACACGTTGAACGAGGACCTAAACATCAACGTGGTCAATGATGGTCAAGCATTGCTAACTCATCATAGGTGTGTTGATGATTCATGCTTAATCATCAAGGTTAACACGTCATTCATGATCTTGTTTAACTTAGGGAAAACCAACGAACTATCCATGGTGGTCCCTCGATCCGCCACTGGCCGAAAATTTCCTGTGAACCCGGGGCCCCACTGAGGTGATCTCCTCCATCAGAGCTCAACTGCCAGTGCCACAGTGGCTGGTGCCGTTGGAATTAGTCAAGAGATTTCTGGCACGGCATCCCAGTGGTACGTGGGATCTGGTCCGGACGAATGTAAGCAGCTGAGGAGGCTACTGGAGAGGACTTTGATTTGATTTGATTTGAATGAACGATCAGCATGGTTAATGATGGTTAATAGGGAATGGTAAGCAACAAATTGTTGAAACAACTGCTGGTTGGTGGCTTGATTGACATTTGTTAAAGGGAATTAGGGTGATTAATTGGGGATGATAACTAACTAACAATAGCTGTCAAATAACGACTGGTTGGTGGTTTGATTGACATGTTCTATTTTCGCTAGTATTGACAAATGGTCGGTTGGTTGACCAATATTCTTAATTGGGGTTGAAGCCACCAACCAGTTTATTTGATATGTAAATGTGAATTACTTAAAGGAGTATATGCGTGTTTGTGCTTGTACATATGTGACCATGTTTGCCATGTGTCTACAGCACAAATGCTCATACAATTCACAATGTGAATCTACACACATATACATGTATACGATACACATACACATGCATGTATGCATGTGATTGCATGTGCATGTGCATCTGCCTACACAACAATCCATACTTATACCAATACGACTCAACACTGCACCTGTACATTGGGCGGCGTGTGCGGTCATGATTGCACTGTGTTGCACTCGAAGTAACGGTTCGAAGAAAAGCCAGTATAAAAGAATACAAGCCATGACTTTTTTACAAGCCACGCAATTGATCCGTGATGATTCTTTAGATGAATATTTGAATGCAGCTTGTTTATCGTTCCAAATTGCATGGGCAAATGCCCCATCTAAGGTGCCAGAATTTTCGGCACGCCAACATTGCCAAGTTTCAGGGGAAAAAAACCATTGGGAGATCAAAACCAACCGGAGACAGTGTGTTTACTGGTGATGATACTGATTGATATTAATTTGCATACAGGTAAGAAACCAACCAAATTGTAGAAAGTGTATACACTACAATTAATTCAATGTATGTGTTGAATTACCATATATGTATACGGTTAACAAACTCACATGGTTAACAAACTAACTTTGATATTTCAATCCACAACATGATTACAAAGCTAGCAACATGAGATAATTACCCCAATGCAACACCATGTTTGATTTCAGGGCACAGCACGGAGTGATTGATGTGACAGAGATTAGTCGTCGTTCCTGGTCATTGGTGGTTCCTCTGTATCTTTGGCGCCCATCAATGAGCGACAAGGAGATACAAGCAGTATAATATGGTGTGGGTCAATACTGACTATCCAATCAATGGGTAGATCAACATCCCAACAAACACTAGATTCGTCGTTTAATTCAGGGCTAATTAATCATTATACCAGCATACTACCATGGCATCACGCTTAATGGTAGATCCCTGTCAATAAATCAATCACAATCAATTTTATCATGAATAGCTTTCGATTGAACCATCAAAGATCCCGAATTTATTAACTATTGGATCTCCCATTACAAACATATCAAGCTGATAATGGTAATGGTTAACTCAAGGTAAATCAGCATACCATGAACATTAACCAATCATTGACCATTCCCAACAATCCAGGATAACTACTGGTTATCTCCCCTAGGTGTCGCAAATGGGTTGTTGAGGCGGATGTGTTTACCGGTGCCCTCAAGCAGATTCTAGAGCTCGTGGCGAGCCAATGGGTGGGGAAGCCCAGGTGTGACCAACGAAAATGGTGTGCGTTTTGCACTCACCGAGCACATCCAACAGGGAAAACCATTGGAAAACCATGGGAAAACCATGAAAAACCATGACATGGTTTGCTTGAATATTGATATTCGCAAGATGGCCGTAGCGGCTATGTGCTTCAACGTCAATCGGATGATTCACCCGCCACAGCATCATTAAAAATGCAACTACAGTAGCATTTGAGTGGTTTGATACAACCAGGCCGAAAGAATCGAGCCTCATCAATATGGTGGTTTCTCAAGCCAGAAGGGGGACCCCCCTGGCCTTTAAAATGCTGGGCCCGATTTAGATGATCAGCCTGGTTTTTTTTAAGGGTCCTCCAATTTGATACCCACCAATTTGGTAATGACCGTTACCTGACCATATTGCAATCACTATGTAGTTACCATTAAGTATTATTATTATTTATATATATATAGAGAGAGAGATATGTTTATATATAGAGATATGTTTATATATATATATATAGACACATATATCCATTAACTCACCAATAATAGCCTTGCAATCATTCATACTAATACTGTATTCTACAGCCACTGAAATCGTCCGTTCGTTGACTGCTACCAGTTCTCCCAACGACGTGGCGCAGCCGCCAGGATGACATGCCCTTCCACAACGAGATCAGCGAAGATCCGGCGTTCTTTAGCCAGGTCCAGGAGCCAGCGGCTGCAACCAGAACGGCAGGTGATGCCACCTGGGACTGGTCCTTGGCCCAGGGACATGTTGGATCAGCTTGGGATCATTTTGGATCCCTTGAGATTTGGTATTTTCTAGAGTTGGTTGATTTTCATGCCCTGATATTTTTCTAGAGTTCATGGGATCCAACATGATCCAAATCTCATGAGATAAAGGTCATCCGAGAATGAGTTCATCTCCAAGGTCATTTTGACCTGGACATTTTTTGAAGCGATGAGTATCCACGGAAAGCGATACCCCTCTCAGCCATGACTGTGCGCCACAAACGGGGTTTTGACAGTGGCACATATTGTGACCAGTTTGATTATGACAACCATTTGTAACCCATAAATACGCATGAATTATTCCTTTCAGAAGCCACTCCATGGTGAATAGTGGTAGTTTATTTTCGTAGAACGCCAGATCAGATTGTCATGGTTGCAATCATTGATTCTAATCCATCTTGGATGATCAACCATGATGTATGATTATGATCAACAGTTCTTCCTCAACCATTATTTGTCAATTATGATTTGCTAAAGTTGGTTCACCACTGTTCGTCTAGAAGCATGTTACGAATCTGTTAATTGTTTGTTCAAAAGACAAACAACTATAATCCATTATAATTCTATAGTTTACTTTTGAGCCAGAGTTTTGAAATCCACTAGATCTATTCTATTCTCATTATCGTTGAAAATCCTTATTACCACAACGTTTTACCTTTGAATGTCATCCACCATGGCTTTCTCCTAGGAGCTGATCGATGCGGCCCATCCCGATGCCGTATCGTAAGATGGACCGTGGTAAGGACCGCGTCCTGCTTCCCGGCTTCCATCGTTGTTGCTTTGCCAGGGTTAGTTGGTGGTTTCTCAGAGATTCATGGTTTTATAGAGGATTATAGAGGTTGTATAATGATAGGGGTTAAGAGGGGATAATGACCAGTAAGAATGGTTAAACAACTGCTATGTGTTTTTTTGGAGCCATTGGGAACCCCAAAGTTATTTTTCGTCAATTACTTATTAAGATTATTGCGATAAAGGATGTTTTGGGGGTACCCCTTTGAGAAACACCTCGTTGGTGAAATTGTAGTTGATTGGTTCAGGTTAGTTGGTTGAAAGGCCACTTGAGAGTAGAGGATTCAACCAAGGAGCCAAGCTAAGCCAAGGGAAACCAGGCCATCGTGGATGTAATTGCTTATGATATCATACATGTGAAGGTTTCTCCAAATATGAGACTCCCAATTCATCCAGTTAAATTAGCATTTTTCAGTAATAAAGTAAGCATCCATTCCTTAGGTTCCCTAGCATGATGCTATACAGGAGCATCATTCGTGGCTGCTTGGTTCCCAGCCGCAGCAAACGGGACAATGGCCGATACGAAATCTCGTTTTGCAGCTGTTGTGATCAAATCACTGCCAGTAAACTCGCCAACATGAGGCCATCAAAACCTTTGAACTTAAGTGGAAAATTGTAAAACATGAAGCTATTCAACTAGCCAATGGCTTTTTGGAGTCGCTATTGGCCCTCAGTCATCGCCACTGCCCAACTAATACCTATGAATACCTATGATGTTTTTCATTATCCATTCGAGGGCGGTGCATACCTAGTGTTACCTAGTGTTACGTATATTGATCATGTTTTTTCACTATCCAGTATTCATAGGTATCTATATCAATTCTTACTATCTGTTTGTAATATGAATTCCTATGAAAAACAACAAAATGGGTATGAATATTATTCATATTGCATTATTTACTAGGATTTACTAGGTGGTTGTAATACATGAATTCCTACGAAAAAACAACTGCTAAAAATCACCAGTGTCAGTTCACCGGCCGGTGCCTGAAAGGGTACCCCTAAATCATCCATTCTTAACAATTTATATCAATGAACCAAGCATTTTTTGGAGTCCTCTATTTTGAGAAACCACCATTTGATTGATGAATGATTGATGATTTTCGTTTGTATCATCAACTTGATGATTTTCATTTAATTGATGATTTTTGTACATTCAGTTTAACTCTTTTTTGCGGTATCTCATCACCAGTAGATGGCGGAAAACATAAACACTGTCCATTCCGTTTGAAACAAAATCAGCCAGCCTGTGTGAGGAGTATTATCACCTGATAGGTACAGCACTCTGTCACAAATACTGATGTTGAGGGTGCCGCTAACATGGGTCGCTGTATCCCAAAAGATGATGTGGTTGCTGTTCTTTTGGCCTGGAATCCGGGAAGCAGCCCACCGTCCATGAAGTAGGAGAGAATGCCACTCAGCATGGATTGTGTTTCTTGGCTGCCGTGCCTACCAATTTGGGCATCCTATGGTTTGACCATGCTTGACCACTAGGACCAATCTAATGTTGTTTACTGGAGGACTTGACTGCGTTGTTTTCCTGGCAGCTGGAACACCTGGACTAGCCGCAGATGTATGCGGATTGATCAATTCTTTTCCATCAAAAAAAAAGTGATGGCAGCGTTGGATTTTTACAGGTTTGGCTTGCAAACCGATCCAGGATCGCTCCATCAATCGAAGCTTCACCCTGGCGCTGTACCTGCAGATCTATCAATCTTATCGGTAAGATTACATGAATAGATATAAACATGTATGTAAGAACAGAACATCCCAGGTACCACCCCATCAGAATGACCAACCGTTGTACATATTACATAGATACATACATTTTGAGAATATGCATTCATATTTCAAGTACCTACGCCATTTGACAACAGATATGTGTCATAGACATGTGTACTTGTGCGCGAAGATATATATGCCAACGGGCACATGTATCCATGCACGCATATTACATAGACAAATTTGTACAATGCATTAATATGCACCAGGGCTTGTTTGTGCATACATTTGAGTATACAGACTATCATGACATTGCAGAATATTACAATACTGAACATAACATACAGATCCATACATTCATTAATACATATACACCTACGTGCATATTGTATTTGCATACAGACATGTATACATCCCACATACCTGCGTATATTTGGACACACATGGCATGACATAGCAAAATGTCAAGTGCCATTACATCTGACCACATTCTTCAGTACAATATTTTTTAATGCAACTATATTTCTATATATATATATATGTATTTAAATATATTGTATATTTGTGTATGTATGTATATATGTATATATATATATTCTATTTTTATATATATATATATGTTCATATATATATATTTATCTACCTATCTGTCTCAATACATTAGTATGTAGCTTACAGACATGCAGGCAACATTATACGCCCACGCATATATCTATAAATCTATACATGTAGACGTGTAGACTATCAATACATGTCATTTGCATACATATGGGTGTTTCTCAAAATGCTGGGACCCCCAAATCAGCCTGTGTCAGTCATTCATAATGATAAACCAACCATTTTGGAGGGGTCCCTTATTTCAAGAACCCCACGTGTGCAGTTCTGTTTATTTGCAAATGTTGTCACATTTACTGAAGCTCATGGTCTATCTAGTTCTGGGTCCTCCACAAAGGCGACTCCCTTTACAGCGACCAGAGGTGGCAGTGGCTCCCTGTTTGCAGAGGTGGCGTTTTGAAATGGAGCCCTGGAGCCTTAAGATGCAGTTTTTACGTTGATGAGTAACAGGTGCTGTCGGCTGTTCCAAAATTGTGGCAACAAAAACCTAAAATGATTTGTAGGGAAGAAATGGATTGTGCTCAACAATTTTGGAAGGCAATGTCATCAGTTCGGAAATCACTCGTCAATCCTAAGTATTGATCTTTATAGCTGCGGATATCCGTTTGGATGTCCACAATAGGTCACTGGTGGGGGGTTTCAACATGTTTAATTTCCGAAATGTATTCACAAATGGTTGGTTGGTTGACTTGTGCATATGTTTTTCCTAGAGATGGTTCAACTACCCAACCAAGTCAGGACTATAGCCCAAGGCAATCGAAAGGCACTCTGTTGCACCCAGCGATAGCTTGGCACTCGGATAAAAAACCCTTGCACCGCTAGTTCAAACCCTCTCGAATAGGTATTATATCAACATGTACACATGGTGGTTTCTTAAAATAGGACTTCCCCAAAAGCATCTACATTATGTGATCATTTATAGTCATAAACTAACCATTTGTTGGGCTCCCTATATGGAGAAACCACCATACATATATTAATGTATTTAAACTGCTACAAATATATAGAATTACGCGTATAGATATACATACAAATTGTTAAGCAATTTTATAAGTGTTGATTGTTTTGAATGACGTGGATATCCGTGTTTTTCGTTTATACATACCTATGTATAGACAAATGTATGGGTATATGTATATATATTCCTGTTTATATATATGAATATATATATATATATATATATATATATGGTCCAGTGTTGCAACCCCCCCGGGTTCATGGTCATGGCATATGGGGAGCAAAAGCAAGTATATTGGTAGTTTGAAGGTAGTGCGTTGTAGTGTATGAGTAAGTATCAAAGTAGCAAATAGGTAGCATAAAGATAGTATGTGGTAGTATATAGGTACAGTAGTATATAGGTAGTATATAGGTAGTTATGTAACAAGTGGGTAAATAGCATATGTGTGGTATATGATAGTATATAGGTAGTACCTAAGTGGTTGGGTAAGTGAGTATATGGATATAGGTAGTAAGTTTATAAGTAGATACGTAGTATGTAAAGCCTCCAAATGCTGCAAATAGCATGCAAATGGGAGGATAGGGCTCCAAAATGCTGCGAATAGTACGAATGTGAGAGTAAGATCCCCAAATGCCGTAAATAGGATGGAATTGGCGTTGGGGAAGGGGGGGACCATACCATGGGGGGGTATCACCACGGAACACGAGACCATTCTGTATGTATATATACATATATATATATATATTTATATATAAGTAAATATGAAATGGAAACTTGCTGTGTATGATGCCATAGTGTGTTCTAGACTAACCTACGGGCTTGAAACACTTCAGCTGAACACATCACATTTGAAACGACTTGACGCTTTCCAACAAAAAGGATTAAGGCGGATTTTGAACATCCCGCCAACTTTTATTAACAGACAGTGGACGAATGCTAAAGTGCTCAAAGAAGCTTCTAAGTACCGTCAGGGGGGGGGTACCAACACGGAACACGGGACCATATATATCTATCTATTTATTTATTTATTTATTCATATGTATATGTATATTTGTATCTATATGTATATTTATGTTCAAATATATACCTTTACATATATACATATATATTTGGTAGGCCCCCACTGGAAAATACGGTTCAAAATAGAAAAAGGTAGGTTTTGGGGGGGGCCTACCATGTATTTATATACATAAAAAGTACATATACATGCATTAAAAAAAAAAATATATATATATACAGCGCACATGCCTGGGCTTTGCCCGGGTTCACAAGATCTGCCCAGACATTGCTCCGGCCAAATGTTGAAAACCTTGCGCAGGCCCGTTGTTTGGAAACTTTGATAGGCAAGAAACCATAAACTACGAAAATCCTTGAAACCCTACACCCTAAAACCTTAAACCATAAAGCCTAAACGCAAAAACATCCTAAACATCTATATAAACCCAAAATCACTGCGTATAGCCAATGGTTTTTTTCGCAATTTCTTTGAGTAATGTTCACTTGACAGGAACTACCACATGCAACGCTTGGGCAAAGCCTCGTTGGTTGTTATCCCCTATGACCAAAGAGCATTTGCCAACAAACAGAAGCTCCTACTCGATGCGCCCCCTGTCACAGAATTTTGATGCAGCTGAAACGAGAGCGGATGGAAAAGATTGAGGATTGATTGAGTGGTTGATTTATTGATGGATTGCTACCGAGAGGGTTGGTTGTACACTGAGATGTTTCTTTCTTCAAAAACTAGTGCTGAAATTGAAATGAAATATGATGAAACATAAAGTATTGTGCTGGACACACTCATCATCTACAAGTGGCAACTGGGGTCTTCACGACCACTTGGAAGTGTGTCCATCAAACCATCAATTGTGTTTTGTTTAGCTTCAATCTTTGATTAGCTGTTACTCTATCAAAGCAACACTTTTGTTCAAAACGGTTCATCTTCAACACCATTCAGTTGATTATGATTGGATTCATCAAACCATCGAATCGTGATCAAGGGTTAACCTTCATATTACCTTTGTTCAGCCTTTTTTCTCATTTCTGAGATTTCGGTTTGTGAAGTCAGAATTTAAACGGGAGATCTAAGTCAAATTATTGGCAGTTATACGAAAATGACTTGCAGTATGTACTTAATGGACCAATTGTAGTTCAGACAGTGGTATAGCTTTGGCTACTTGTGAACCACCTTAAAGGGCAACCGCGATGTGTTTTTCCTGGAAAGTGAGCTTTATTGGGAAAACACATCGCTATGTGGAAATCAACATTGTTATGGGAAATCATGATTGTGCGGGGTTAGTTGATAACTTTGAGCCATGGCAATATTGTTGCTATGTTTGTCCTTGATGTAGGAAAGAACTTTTTTCAGCAATTGGCGCCAAGAGTCTCAGAATTATCACGTCTCTGGGTCTTGGTCTTGAAACATTGCTGGATGTTTGTTTTCCCTAGTGGTGCGTCTTCGTTGTGTATCAACAAAGCTTGCAACCATAAGGTGACAGAATCAGTAACAACCTTCGGGTGTGCACATCGTTCGTAGTTTCTAGCAGCTTCGAATGCCCACTGCCTTACCAAAGTTCAGCTGCATCAGCAGCCGTCCAGTTCCCGCCATTTTGAAGACGTATTTGGGATTGTCCGTTGTCGGGTTACCCCAAAGGAGATGGAGTCAACTCTCTTGACCTCAATTTCTGAGCGGTTCTTGAAATTTGGGGTACCCCCCGTTTTAGGAACACCCAATTTTCCTCTTCGCCTTGTTCTGCCGTGGGCATTGAGGGTTTCTGCCGAAAACTGGGCCTGCCAGTCGGAGCGCGCGGAGGAATGGACTTTGCCCATCCTCCCACGACCAATCAATTGATTGATGTGGTGTCAACCAATCAGCAGGACTCGTTTGGCCATTATTTATTTATTTATTTATTTATGCATATATATGTATATTAGTTTCATTCATTTGATTATTATTTGTTTGTTTGTTTATTTTGATGACCACTACTGTGCTGATTTTTAAGCATTATAAACCCTCAATTGAGCTGCTGGGAGTGCGTCGATGGACATGTGCGCAACCGTCAAATAACCATTTGTTTACAACTGTTGTGCAACCTCGTCGAGATCATCAGCATAAAGTGAAACATTGCAACGTAGTGACGGGTCTCTTTAACTGCTGTGTCCACCCGTGCTGTCGATGTTCATGCGTTGGTTGTGAATCTTTGGGCATGTAGGGTATCAACAAGAGGAAAGATACGAAGAATTGTTTGGCTTTGTTTGGCTGTCATATTGTTCTATCCCCTCTTGTTGATAGGTTTGCTAAAACCATATATGTATATATACATACATATGCTTTATTAACAAATATATATATATATATGTTTGATTAACAACATACCAACGATCTAAGGCTTTTAGCATGTCAGAGCTAGCATAGCTATAGCTATCCAAGCGGCGGTTCCTTGCACGTGGAACTGGTGTCAGCCCACAGCCGTGGCCCGGTACCATCCCAGGTGCAACGTCGGCCACGGAACCGCCTCTAGACTTGACCATGAATTCCACCGAATTTGGGGGTCCTGAAGCCATGAATCCAAGTGTTCTCCTGGACTGACCATCGCATTTTGGATGCCGATTTTCTGGAAGGGGGGCCTACTAATCATGATCATGAATAGACAAACCATGACGGAGCCATCTTGGGCGAATCTGTTGTTTCTCTTGTGGTCACTTGTAGTTTTTACTTCTTATTATCAACCGGCTATACTAGTTGGTGGTTTCGAATATTTTCTATTGTCCCTAGTCATTATCAACAAATGGTTGGTTCACTAATATTTTGCGCAGGGGTTGAAACTACCAACCAGCCATTCACCAGCCATAACCATGATCAAGGCGCTGATTACCATCTTCCTGACATCTTTGGCAGTGCATCCCAGGGAAAGCTGTCCTTTGCTTAAGGCAAGGCGGCTGCGTTGAAGCCTTTTGTGATGGCCCATCGGCGGGCATGGCGGGGCTGTGGACCCACTGGACCCTGACATGGAAGCAGCCGCTGTTGATGACCCGGATGATCCTGAGCATTGAGATGAACTTGATCTACTTGACTTGGTAGTTGTATATGATTGCAAGATCGCTGCAGAATTTTGACCCATGACTATTGATGAAGTAGGTACAACTAGATGATATGATGAGAACTCGCACTGATCAGTCGAAAAAATACTCAAGGGTGTGTGACATGCACACCTTATATAATGAAATAGATGTAAATATGCACATAGATATGTGTATATATATATATATAAGTACACACATACGTGTCTACTGGTATTGATACATGTATAGGTGTCAGTCCAAGGTATTCTGGACTAGTACAGTCAAGCTCTTAACTCACCATTATGAGGACAGCATGAAGAATGCATACTCGATGCATTTCATTGGATTCGGACCCATTCTGGTTTGTCATGCCGGTTGTGGTTTGCTTCTTCTTTGATGTTTTTCGGAGAATTCCTCCATGTGGTCGGTCAAGGATGCTAGTATTGTCATTTTGTGTGCCTCTTTTGTACACATATGTGTTTATTTCTACATATATATATATTATATATATATATTTACATATATACATGTATATTAGATATATTTAAATTTAAATATATATATATATGTATATATTTATACATTGATATATATATATATATATATATTTACATTTATATATATATATATTTATTTACATTTATATATATATATTTATTTATATTTATACTTGTATAGATATATATATATATATATATATATTTATTTACATATATATATAGATGGATTTACATAATATACAGGATATTTGTGCATGTTTGGAGCAATTCTCAGATTACAGCAATGCCAATGTTTGCACACATACTACATTCTTACATTCTGCCCATGATTGTGGCTATATCCATTGCTTTGCAGTACTACTGTATTGGGTAGAATCTTTGCTGCCACATCGAGTCATATGAGGTCTGAAAAATACTCCCATGTTGAAGGCTTCTCGTGAGATGAACACCCCATTTGGGTGGGTTCAAACTTCATATCAAAACTCGGCCCCCAAGTTGGGGAAGGATATTTTTAGACCTTGCACGGTCAAAACTGTATGGGTTGAGCAGAGGAGAGTTCACAGAATTGTTCATGTCTACATTCCGCCTTTGTT
This sequence comes from Symbiodinium kawagutii, assembly GCA_009767595.1. Classification (NCBI taxonomy): domain Eukaryota; class Dinophyceae; order Suessiales; family Symbiodiniaceae; genus Symbiodinium; species Symbiodinium kawagutii. The sequence goes on from VSDK01015191.1 coordinate 234,311, forward strand.
TGTGGGTTTGGTACTTGTGGTAGAGAGTGAACAACGCAACAATGGACAGAAGACTCACCTTGAGATATTCACCTACCTATTATTTCCCTTTGTCAAAAGATTTATTACGCATATCTTGCAAGCAACCCAATCCAGCCATCCCCTTTTTGGCTTGTTTGGTTTCTTGTGGGCAGCTGTGATATAGAACCTGACCCATATCCATGTTAGTGTATATATGTGTATACGTATATATTACTGACGGATAATTCTATATAATAGTACTTGTTAAGTTATTAAGTTCACTATCAACCATTTAGTTGATTATGCTAGTGAATGTTGATGGGATTGTAATTGGTGCTGGACTCAGATTGATATTGGTGACAGGCGACATTGTGCTCAAGGTTCAATCTCTCATATTAACCCCCCTTTCTGTCCACCCAGGTTAGTAGGAAATCTATAGGTGAACATGCCAGAATAACGAATCGGTCCATTCGAATGCTCACTCCATTTTGGATCGACTTTCTTCAGCCAGCACAATCGCAACAACCACCACCACTGTTTTGTGGGGTCCAGTCCGACCCGTCCGACGGTCGATGTTCGCTGTGCACAGCCCGTGGCGATCACGAAGTGTAGTTTGAACGTGCAAAAGAAGCGTCCTCGATGACGGCTGCGCTGGCAGTAGATGTGCTCAGTAAAAACTGGTTGGTGGTTACAGCTTTTATTTTCCCTATGGCAATTATGAACAAATGGTTGGTTGACTAACATTTTGCATAGGGGTGGTTCAACTACCAACCAGAAAAGTACGGTCCAAGCTCTGAGGATTTGCGGTGGGAAGTCATCTCCATAGATCGCACGTGTTTGCTGGGGATCCTGCCATATCTTTTAAAGTTAATTTATGTATATATATATATATTTATACATACATAATATACTTTTATATATTCAAAACATTTGAGTGCACATATATATATATATATTTATTCATTTATTTATTCATTTAATTTGTTTATTTATTTATTTGTTTTTTTATATGTATTTATATAAATATAGATAGATTTATGGATATCCATCACTATATATGAATTAGATGCACCAGCTTGGGTTTTGGCAAGCCCGGCCGGTGAGATGACATCCATGGCCTCCCCATATGGCTTGCTAGAACAGAGATCTGGAAGCTCTGTGGTTCCACCATGTTTACATGGCCCGTTTGAGCTCTTCGTATACTGATCCAGGATCGTTTCTGAGAGATCCCCAAAATCGTTGGGATTCCAATCATCATGCTGAGCGCACCACAGACCAGCAGATTTTCCGAGGCAAGACATGATCATGGCGGCTGGGACGATGACTGCGGTGCCATCACTTGAGTTTTCTCTGCAACTGGAAGATATTCTGTGGTACTCTAGCATTGCTTATTCCAGCCATGGCTGCATATGATGGGGTTAAATGTTTATCAGCCAGCTATGTTGGTCATCGCGGGAGGATACCCATAAAGTCGTACAACATCCTTAAACAAAACAGGTGAGTAACCCCTATGAAACATGAACGCCACTCTCTTAAAATGAGGATACCAAGAGCATCCAATAGCTATACCAGCAACATCCAGCAACCCCTCTCGTGCATCACCTGAGTTCACCAGGGATATCTGCGTATCGCACTGGCCGGCCACCAGGCAACACAGCCGGCAGCGCGTTCGTTTGAACAACTTGCTGGTAGCGCACCAGGAGCCGAGTCGGATGTGGACAGCCACGGGGGTTAGGGTAGCCACAGTGAAATGATGAGTAACGAATCTGGATGATCAAATGCTAGTAGCCACTAGTTGATTGAGAATGGTTAATGGTTGAGTAAATTACTGGTTGATGATCAATCGTGATTGCTTAATATGTGACTGAGGGAAGTTGATGGTACCACTAGTGGAGAACAACTGCTCAGCGAGAGTGATAAGTGAGGTTTGTGATGGTAAGTGATGATAAATGATGATCAATGATACATGAATGATGTAGACTCAAAGGTGTCTTGATCAACAATGTTTGATGATGGTTAGTAATGGTCCAAGATACTCGACAATGATGGCAAACTGCATGGTCGGCAACGGCCTTGATTATGGCAAGCAACTGTCCACACTTGTACACACAACGATATTTTGATGATCATGAAGATGAGTTTGATTGGGGGTATTGGATCATCGACCCAATCGTGATCATTTTTGGCTGGATCATGTGCTGGTTTGATGACGGCATGTTTCTGCCGGTCAATCGTACCCCACTCAGTCACCATGGGGCTCATGATGAGTTTATCTCAATGAGTATCGATTGCAGATGGACGTGAGTGTTGTGAATGGTAATGAATGATAATCATCCTCGTAATCATTGTCATCAGCCTTGTGTCCAAAAATGCGTGGTCCTCAAAATAGGGACCCGCCACTTATCATCCATTCTTAATAGCAATAAACCAACCATTTTAGCGATTTTGGTTGGTATATCCATCAGTATTGCTTATCATCCCTCCATTATGAACCATTGTTTCCCACTAAACCAACCAGTTTTGGAGTCCCCTATGGCTTGAGAACCTCCCAAATGTTGTGCCAAGAGAAGTGATGGCTCCCCCAGCGGACGAGCATATTGGGGCAACCTGCCAGCCTCCTGTGTAGGTAAAGTCCGGCAAAGCGAACTTGAAATCCTGGAGGCCCGGGAGGAATGAGTGGTTTCGGTGAACTAAATCATCGAGGATTGACCACTTCATCATTAAGGTAGATGATGATCTTCAATATACTCTACCTTTATGATGTTCATGGATGTCCAAAAGCTTCAATTTTGACCACCACAAGTTATGCGTTAAGCTGATAGAATCTCGGTGTTTGTGTGCTTTATCTTTAGTGTAACAAGCAGATGACCACCAGCAAGCCATCCTTGATGATACAAGTGAAGTACAGTGACAGCTGTACCAACAACGAACTTCAGATATTAAGCCAAACACGATGACAGCACTCACTGTTGCTTAAGTTTTGATATGCTGCTCGTTTGGAGATTTCTGTCACAAGGCCCAAAACAGACGAAAGCAAGGGTTGCGCCCATTTGTTTTGAACTTCACGCACGATCAATGGATGGTTCGAAGTCCATGTGGTCTCATGATTGATGCCATTCTGATTTGCAAGACATCTAATTTGGCTATTTCAACCCAACCCTAGCTGGTAAAGCCCCAGAGTCGACGCTGCATTCAACAAATCGGCAGATGGATGGATTTTCCATGCACAACATTGCAAAGACCCCATCACTGGTTGGTTTCCTGAATGCATCATGCCCGAGGGTTTCCTATCATTTGTGGACATAGCTATAGTTGACTTCCTATCAACTTGGGCGCCGGCTTGGTACCCAGCTGCGCCGAGAATTCAGCCAGGCTCAGCTTCTGGATGTCTCGACGTTGAGGACAGGATGGCCAGTGTTTCTATCGCTATGGATCCGTCAATATTAATTAACCAACTAATAGGGGATAACCACCAACACTAGTAGGGAAAACAATGGTTAATGATAGGGGAACCAGGGGGACTAAGGGTTTTGACCCATAGCCCTAACTTGTGTCCAATACAGCGCACCCTGGCGTATTTTGTGGTGCAATCGCATTTTCTAATAGTAGAGATCGTCACTGTCCTTCAGGATTGGCAATATTGATCGCCAGTCCTGGAAGATCTTAGATTTCTGGCCCCTACTAGGCGGCTGATTGATGCACTGTTTCACTTCGCGTCAACCGGACCCTGTTTCCCTTGGGGATGACTCCATGGGAATCGGGATCAACCACCACTGGGGGTTGATACTCAGCTGGATCTTCGGGATGGTTGCCGGCTGAGGGCAGCGATGGGCTTCGCCAGTATCCAGTGCTATCCTTCGAATGGGGGAGCTTTCTATGGTGGATATGGATGCATATGGTGGTTTCTCAAATTTGGGGACCTCCCAAATCATCCACTATGTGTCATGTATAGTGAGAAACCATCCATTTTTGGGGGGACTCCGATTTAAAAAAACACCATACAGAGCTACCACGTTCGACCAACAAGAACCACAGAACGGACAATTTACCAGTCACTACCTGACCACACACAACCACTTTCTTAGTGGTTCCAACTGGTTCTTAGAACTTCTTTTGGTTTCGAAGACCTCCCAAATTACTAATTATGTGTTCGTACAATTAAATTGTAATTAAAGCTACAGCTGTTGAGGTAAATGACTGTCAAATTATAATTGAAAACATATTGAATTCGAAATATTTGAAACATGTGTTAATAGTTCATAAGATTGATGATAATAAATGTGAACATTAAGTTTAACAAGCTAAGAAAATGAAAACTATGAAAAAAAAGCAAGCGTCCTACTCAATGTTTGTTTTCTGATGTTTTTCGGGATGGTAGACGAGCAATAAAGCAATACTATAATACGGTACTACAAACTGCCACATGAAGTGTCAAGTGTGGAATTTTAAATGACTGTTTTGTGCCAAGGGCGAAAAGCTCACAGTCCATACTTGCATTACAAAAACATGAATCAAACACTTCCAATGCAAAATAGTGAAATTTCAGTAATCACAAATGCAGTTTGCTACTTAGGGTGCAAAAACCAACGAATTTACCCCATTTAGGAACGATTGCCCTATACTATATTTAGGAATGATTACATACATTACCTCAATGTAAATTCATTAGACTTACTATAGCCAATGATCAAAACGTAATCGAATTATGACTGTAGATATACCTATATAAATGTTGTATTGTTGGTCGTTGTGTTCTTTTGGTGATGCTCTTGGGTAATGGTGATTTGGTTTTGTTGCCGTGGTGTTTTGTTTGTGCTGTGTTGATTTTTGTACAGTGATCTTTTGAGCAAACCGTTGCCTTGAATGCACTTGTTACTTGCAAAATTCGATCCTCTCAGAATTCTCAGAACCCTCAAGAGGGTTCTAAGAGGGTCTTCGAACCAAATGTGGGTTCCAAGAACCACCTAGAACTTGGCCCCTGTTTACTGAGCCCATGAGCTTGGGCCACCCATCATCAGCCAATCTCACGGCTGCAGAAACCACGAGAGCCCTGCAGGAACGGCGACCTCCCCTGGCCTCATGGAGAGCTTCGGAGGCAGTGGCAGGAGAAGCTGGCGCTGGAAAATTCGCAGCCGCATCACCAGCACGAAGGGCATAGCTGGCATAGCCCTTCACCATTTTTCATCTAACAACCACTATTGACAAGCAATATTAATTAACTTTATTAACAAGCTTTTTAACTATTCACAACCTTGTTAACAATCACTATTAACCTTATTAACAAGCTTTTAACTATTCACAACCTTGTTAACAAGCACTATTAACCTTATTAACAAGCTTTTTAACTATTCTCAACCTTATCAACAAGCACTATTAACCTTATTAACAAGCTTATCAACAATTCTCAACCTTAACAAGCACTATGAGCAACCACTTTTAAGGGCTTCACCCTATCAAGAACCACTATATTAAAAACCACTACCTCCACCTCAGCCCTTGAAGTCTCGCGTCTCTCATGGGTTTTTCAGGGTGACTTGGTGGACCCCCATGGCAACGGCTTGGAACCCTTGGAACCAGCTGCTGGTAGCTGACTGCGCTGCAAATTTGCCGGTTTCCGTGGTGCTTTTGATGGATGGAATTACGAAGGATGCTCAGAATCCCATATTGGGAATATTTGGGAATAGCTCCTCCCAATCAATTTGTGTTTTGACCCAATCTCAATGCATGGCGGTTATTCTCGTTTGGTGTTAGCAGAAGCAGCGTTGACCTATGAACAATCAAAGAGTCTACAATTTTTGTTGCTTGGTGGTTTTAAACATGTTTTTATTTTCCCTAGTAATCATGAACACATGTTTGGTTGACTAATGTTTTTCAAAGAGGTTGAAACCACCAACCAGTTCTGACTGTAGCTGGATACTTTGATGTGTACTTTATTTGAAGAAGCCAGGGAGTCCTGAGCATCCCACTGTCGCCACCATGGGTACAGCCACACGAGCGGTGGCGAAAACCCGTGCTGATTGGTGAAGGGTTGCAGTACATATTGACTGCCGATGTTCATCGCGGATTATGGGATTCCAAATTAGCCAAACAACGCTCAACCAACCGAGCGACATGATGTTCATCCGGATTCACCCAATCAAGATTCACTATGTTTACCTCAAGGGTCTTTATTTGTTTGGTTGATCACCAGGAGGTTGACTAGGATGACCCAATTGTTACAGCCTCATGGTAGCCCATCCAACCGTTATGGTCGGTGAGAACTCCGCCATGTTGAGGACCTGTCTACACGCTATGCAGCTTGGCCTTGAGTGCTGTCAGCCGGAGTGGTAGTGGGTCATAGTCGCAACCCACTGACATAGTAACCATTAACCACTAGTCTCTAGTGGCTCATAGTTTATAACCTGACTATAGTGGTTAGTAGTTCATAGTGGTTATGGTCAGTAATGGTTTGCTAATGGCCAAGAATGATTAAACCAAAGTTAACAGCCAACGGTTACCAGTGGTAAATTAGCTGGATAGTGACCAACAAGAGTAGGGGATAGACCAACTAAATGGCAGGCTGGGTCAATCTGAGCCAACCAAGACGAAGTGCAGGATCATTTTTTGGGACGTGAACAGCCTATACCCACAACCGTTTCTCTTTTTTTTGAAAATGTCCGTGGTTTTGTTGTACGATTCTTCCCCGCCAAAGCTTGCAGATATATGAGACATGCGACTGTTGATGTGAGGGCTGTGATTTTGCATTCTGAATGAAGTGAAAGATGCAATGTGCATGTATCATGTATTTGGTATTAGCTTGCATTCAGAATGTCAAAGCCCGAATGGGTTCGAACAACTGCTACTGTTTAAAGTAAAAGTTAAGGTACCATGGGCAGCAAGATGCCTACATTTTTTCTTTTGCAAGTCTCTGTCTTCGGGACTCGAGGCATCTCCACAACTCGTGAAATTGTTCTTGGCAGCAAGCTCTTGCGCTTGGAGGCTATCGGGAGAGGGAGGGTTTGCTTTGTGATGATACCCGAAAAACTGCTTGCTGGTTTTGAATGGTTGGCCGACAAATATTTTGCAGAGAAGTTGTTCAATCACCAACCAGACAAACATGTTGGGTTTCAAAACGCCACGAGCCTACAATTTTCTCCACAAGAATCTCCTTTCTAGGTCGTTCAAAGTGCTAGTCGATGCATGTACCTCCAGCATCCAGAACCTACAAAATTGTCGTGTTTGAATGGAAATGTCGTGCTTTGGACGTCCACAGAGAAAATATCGTGTCTTGCCCACGACATTGTGTTTTTGCAACGTGGGGAATTCTAAGTGGTCTTGATGCCGCTTTCCTGGCAACACGTTGCTCTCCACCTAGCAGCAAGCCCTTGGGTTTGCACGCGACCCGAAACAATCCCGGAACATTGGGTGATATATGGTGATATCATTGCATACTGGGAGAGGTGACGGAACCTTCCCGAACCTTGCTTACAATACGTGCATGGCGAATCAAAAAAGCACAAACAGATGCCGGAATTGAACCTCGGATAAACAATTGATAGCACACGATGGGATTTCAATATGAACCGAACTCCAATCACAGTGACAATCATTGTTTCCCTTGTTAGCGCGAAGGTGATGCGGCGCGGCTGCTACGGTTGTTCTGTTCTCTGTTTGAGCGCATGCAGACTGGCATCCAGCTATTAGTGGTTTTCTTGTGTTGTTCAACGAACCCAATTGCTTGAAACGCAGGTGTGGGAGGATATAGATTTTGGCACCAGAATGATTTTTGGGCGGGTCTTGGGGTCCAGCTAAGGGATTGACGATCCATTCATCACGATGAACCATTAATCATCAATGTAAATAAGTGGTTTGTGGCTTTAAACATTTTTCCCGAAGAAGTGAGATGATTGATGACGATTGGTTGATTGACAAGCATATTTTTTCGAGGGTTTTAGACATGTCAAAACCACCAACTGGAGAATCCTCAATAATGACCCACGAAACATCACCAAGGATGGTTCATCACCAAGGATGGTTCCGCTGGGTCTTCCAGGCTGTGCATGGACGCTTCCGAAGAGGTCCGGTCAGTGGTGGTTGATATTTGGTGAATTGTGGTCAATTAATGGCTGATGATACGGGGTTACTAGTACGGTTGATGACATTATTAATGATAATTAGTGTTTAACCATGTCAGGACCATATCATGAATAGGTTACTCATATTTACTCATTATTAATGATGGTCAACAATGGTTTGATGATAGTTCCTCATACCCTCTGGAAACAAACCTGGTTGTGCTAAAAAGCATCAGTTTGAATTAGTCAAGCAGCTTTTTCTATGATGGATGTTCACACTTCCAGGTTGATTGACCAGGGTGGTCAGTGATGGTTGATTCTACTCTTTAGTGCTGGATGGTGGTTGAGAATGGTGAATGAATCATTTTTAATCCATGAGTGATGATCAATAATGCTTAATTGTGGGTATGTTTGGATCATGACAGTTCACGCTAGTGGTCAACCAATGCTTTGTATATCATGGTCTAGGACGAATGGTTGATTGATGGTGTGTTCAATTCCGGCTGGAAACGGCAACGCTCAAGGAGAGGCTGATGACACAGGAAACATTCATTTAAGTGCGCTTATGCAAATGTTAATGATAAAGCGGTTATACATGCAGGAAACATTCGTGTCAAGTACGCTTCATGTACATATATGCATGTAACATGTTATATATAGTTATATTATGTTATATTGTATGATTATGTGTTGAATCTTTAGCTGAAAAAAAACATGTCCAGACAATTCCATGCATAGTTCAATTCATATGGCTGGGTCAAAACCCCGTACCCCTGGTTCCCCTATCATTAGCCATTGTTTTCCTTATAGTTTGGTTGGTCATTATCCCCCATTAGTTGGTTGGTTCATATTGATCCATAGCCATATACAATTTTATTTATATAGATCTGCAGTCGCGTATCTACGACACCAAGCGTTCGTCCACAGCCTGGCAGGCTGCCGCGAGTTGCTTGAGAGCTGCGCAGGAGGCAGCGGTGCTTCACGACTCGCCATGGGAAACAGCAGGGTTTACCCCATAGGTTTCCTGGTACGTCCTGGCAAAAAGCATGGAAAACCATGGTAATATCCATGGAATATCGTGGAAACCTGGCACTTATCCATGGTAATATCCATGGTAATACCATCGAAAACCATGGTAAACCATGGTAAACAAGACCTGTAGATCTCCTGGTACTTCACCATAGTTGACCAGCTTTTCCGGGCAATGTATCTATAGGTTTCCGAGAGTTTGCGTACAAATCTGTATAGGTATTTCAGATTGAATGGTGGACATTCCATTGCCAACCACCTGTACTACCAGAGGACGCCTGATGCCTAATGATATCATGTTCTAGAAAGTCACTGATGTTTTGGCCCGTTTTCGCCTCAAAGCTATGAAACCCAGTCATCCCAAAATATCCCAATCATTAGTCACCATTGAATGGGTCCCTTTTGGTCTTTGTTGGTTCATGTTGGGTGCAACCCCTGTGGGTGATCTGTTCCCCGCTGAGTTGGTTTCCCTGTGGGAGGCTGCTGGCCGTTCCGGGTAGCCCAAATAGGGCCAAATAGAAAAGCGATATCAGTGGCATCAACCACCAAGTCTGACACATTGCGGGCTACATTATTTTTTGGAGGGTGGTTGACCGCACAAAAATCCGTGCCTCTTGATTTTATTGGGTTCTACTGGTTTTGGCTACAAATTCATGGTTGTCGCCCGTCATTTGACTAACTACCAATATCGAGATGAAGTTGTAGGACCACACAATTCTATGCAGGAAAGATTGACAGAGCATATTTTATGGGTGCGCAGGGCACAGTTTTGCTTCATGGCCATCTCAATGCCAAATTAATGTTGTAACCTGGTGGCAGATGGATGTGCGTCACTGAATGCAACTGACCAAAAAAACTGGACAGACAAACATTTAGATAGAGACGATTACAGTATGTTTGGTTCAGTCGTTCAAATACCGGACATTTTGGCCCAGAAATTTGGTGTTCCTAAGGATCCCTACGGCAACCATTTCGGTCCATCAATTCCTCTAGGGCCAGCCTGGTCTTCGACGACTTGGCGGTCGCCAGGTGTTGCTGGCTGCACGAAGCAGTTCTGATGAGGTCCTGAGCCAGGTGGATGCAGTGTCCTTGTCGGAAGGCCTAGACTGTGGATGTTGAATCATGGCTCATACTTGGATGTGCACCCCCACTTAGTAAGTGGTCAAGAACCATGGTTTTAGGGATTATAAGCTACCTTATAAGGCTTGGAATCATGGTTATAACCCGCCTGCACTTCCAAGTAGTGACCAATGACATGGTCAACCGTGGTCAATCTGTTTTGTGTGCCGTCAGCAATCAATCGTTCAAAATGATCATGGTCAACTATCAATGTTTATCTTCAGGTTGATACCCGATGATCAGTAAAGATCGAGAATCGTCAATTATGATAATGACCCACAGTGCTCAACGGCGATAAACAATCATTCAGAACGGTTTACAATGACTACATAAGAATGCTTCGTGACAGGGGAGAACAGCCATAGCTATGCTACCAACTATCTACCGGACAGTCATGGCCACGCAAGTATTTATTCCCAAACATGTCATAGCTGCGGTCATTTTTTGATAGAAAGCCATCAGTTGAAGGGTAGATCTCTTCGAATGTTTGTCACCCTCAAGTTGTCACACTGTGAAGCCACACCATTTTTCGTAATGTCCCAGCCAAGGGACCCAAGATTCACATGGCTTAAAACTCGTGGCTTAACCTGAGAGCAACCAAAAAATCCCTTGGTGGTACGGTGGGAAGGAAAGGCATTCAGCAAAGTTGCCACACGAAAAGATGAATTGCTACACCAACAAGCTGTTCAGTTGCGGAACCGTTCAGTCCATTTGTGTTATTTGAAAACTGAATGAACAACTAAATAAAACTGATACATTCAGAGGCTATGGGACTTCTAGGCCACACCAATGTCACAAATGGAGATGGCAGATCCAAGCCTCTCAGATGCTACCACCGCCTTGGAAAAATCGGTGGCGAGAGGCAATGGTCAATGGCTGAGCTTTGATCAATGGCCTACATTTCCTCGAATCTCTCGTCAGTTGTGCTATTATTCTTGCCGTTGTGCTTTTTGTTCATAGTAGCAGTTTCTTGCCATGTAATTAATTATTATTGGCTGATGCGTTGCCCCATGAAAAAAGTCGCCGAAAACTGTTACATGGCTTATGGCTTCAGTATTAATTCTGGCATCATGATTTCACCAAATTTTGATTATTGGCAACTTCCCTACCTGGGATCATGCATACTTGTGCAGACTAATATCTAGGTAGGATTTGATCAATACCACGTACGTACATGGTGGTACAAATGCTTTGACTACAAAAAGTGCTTTTACTATCTTCTACTATTGATCATGGTTGATAGTCAATGGTCCCATAGGTAGTCCATCGTCAATATATTCATCAACGGGTTTCTTAACCCATCAACGATTAGTAATCAATGGTTAGCAATTGACAGTTGCGCTTTTTATCAGATGTGTATAGATTTGTTGCAATGAGGTTCATCTCGTTGACATTGAGGTGTTACCCGTTGGGAAACTAACATGGAAACTAAAAATCACAAGTTTTACTGCATAAATGATAAACCACTATACTACAAATAGTCAATAAATAGAAGATTTTCTACTTCCAGGTGAGTTTGCCATAGGTGTTCATGACCATTCTCCACGTCCCGTCCTCACGTGCTGTGGCGCTGCGCTGAGGTTCCGCTGCTTGTTGCAGATCCTGATGCAGCTGGAAACCTTAAGTTCCACTGACGCCTTGAGGTGTGACAGATCCCAAGCCTCAGCGCGGGAGATGATGTTGGCAGGGCCTGATCTAGGTGTAATTGCATGTGCAGCTGGGGTTAGTTCACCATGTTATAAGCTTTATAAGGTACTTTCTAACCCGTAAAAAAACATGGTTCTTGACCGCATATTAAGTGGGGGTGCACGTCCAAGTGTCCATTGATGTAGGTGTACCCCCAAGGGGCCCCCGTCATCAGTTTTGCTTGGGAAACCACGAGGCTCCTGGAGGTTTTGGAGAAGCGATCATGAATACTGCCTGTGGTTGTTGGATACCAACAACGAGGGTGAAATGAGTGACTTGGAACCTACTAAGGTCAGCAACATGGAATCAATGAAGAAGTCTATGCCATGTGTCAGGAGTATGAAGCTTTGTCTATGAACCAATTGAGGCAGTATTGACAAACCCTACCCTCAACCCGTGTGAAAAATCAAATGCAACACTTGGGGCTACCTGCGAAGCATTGACTGCCAAGATGCGTGCATAGCCAGAGACACGATTTGCTGCCTATGGCTACCTGTGATGCAGTTGATCCAAAGTGCCAGGGATGGTAGAAATATGTAAAAACTAATTATGAATTATTTCTCGTCAATCAGCTTGCAAGTGAATCTGAATTTCAGACATGGTTCATGGGAAGATTTGCAGGAAAGCCCTAGAATTCCTGGTCATAGTTGGGGTTTCCTGTAGATTTTCCCATCAGTGATGAAGGGGTACCACTTCTTCTAGCGACTGAAGGGGTATCACTTCCTGTACTATACATGATGTGAGTTTCCTCATCGTTCGCGTCTCAACACCCATGCCTCGCAAGAAGATTACTTGCAACTTTGGCCGCGGCTCCACGTTTGTGAGATTTCTTGGAAGCCAAATAAGCTTAGTCAATAGTCTTATCATTTTGAAGCATAATCGCAGCTATGTTTGTAAAATCTGAAGGTGTTTCAATAGTCATTTCTAACTACCATGAACTAGCTTGTTGGCCGAGTTCGCATGTCGATTGACGCCCTGCTTCTTTAGTGATGCTATAAACAGAGGCCAAAAAACATTTACAAGATATAATAAGCCAGATAAGCCAAGTCATTCTGGCATTCTGGCTGCGACGGGATCAAGAAGAGTGAAAACACGCCCGAACCTCCCAGAAATGTCCGGAAATGATCATCGAAGGCATCAACCACGTGAAATGATCATCGGCATCGCCAGCATCACCGGCATCACTAGCATCATCGGCCATTACTTGCATTCTATACCATCATACTTCACCATTAAGCATTAACCATTCACTATTAACCATTACTGACCCTATGTACCACCATTGACCAGGTATTACAACCATTAACCATCACCCATTAACCATTAATATTCTGGCACCATCCCCTTCAGCTTCGCGCTTTCAGGCGCTGGACAACACCGGTCAGAAGCTCAGCGGTGTAGTTGCTGGTGCTCGGGGTACCGACTTTGGAGGTCACTGAGTACTGCCATGAGTCGACCTCGGGGTGTGGCACAAGACTGTGGGAGCTCGGCGGCTCAAATGGTGGTTTCTCAAGCCATAGAGGTACCCGCAAATCATCCAATGATAACCGTTTTATAGTAGAAAACCAACCTTTTCTTGGCTCCCAACATTAAGAAACCATCGAATAAGTAATCGACCACCCCCCAACCTTGAGGACCCATCAATTTTTCTGGGGATGGACATCACCATGCTGTCTCACCAGCAGTTGCCTCATGTGACCATTTGACTTCCACCATAATTGTCCAAAGTTTTTAAGTCATACTATGCCTTTGGTAAGCCTTTTGGTTGTATTGCGTCAAGCAGCCATGTGCAACCTTCCATTGGCTATGACCCATGTTCATGTTTTAAGAAAAGTTGTACCGGTATACCCCACATCCATACTGATAGTCATTGACCTATCATCGGGTGTAGATGATGTTGCAAATACTTTATACACCCTTCCTGAGTGCGTCGATCCTTTCTTATTGTTATGTTTACAATTGTAATCGGAAACTACGTACAAGCTTGAATGACGTGCATGTGTTATCAGCATCACCAACTGAGGACGACAGAGCTACAAAGAGCTACTGTATATCTACTCTAATGATCACTTTATACGGATTATATCCTATCAAATTATCTAATCTATACAACTATCACTACCACTATATCTATAGCATAGTCAATGTAACCATCTGCTGGTTTTTCAAAATCGGGAACCCCAAAAATGGTTGGTGTTCTATTAGAAATCAGTACTGTTAGTTGATTTGAGGGTACCCCTATTTAACAAGCCCCATATGATAATCCCTACATCTATAGTTGATATCATTATATCACCATGTCTTTAGGAATCTTAAGTAAATAGTTGATATCATTACATTAAAAAATCATCATACTTTGACTTGATATCATTATCACCATAGTATTTGTGTTTTCAGACTCCATGACAGCTTGTAGCACCATAGCATTTGCTATCATCCAGCGATCTGGCGATTCTGCTGCCGCTGAGATTCTGCTGGAAGTGCCACCTTTCTTGGCCAGGGCCATGGATGTCCTCGAGGCGAGGCGGGCGCGGCGTCAAGGTATGGACGAGGACTTCCCCAAGATGATGATGTCAACGACTGCAAAGATGAAAACTGTAGATATATTATGTATAATATATATGTTAACTATATCGCGATAATATACATTTATATATGTACAATCTACATTTATGTATTTACAATCTACATTTATATATTTACAAGCTACTTTTATATACATGTATAGAAATGTCACATGTATCATCATATCTCCACATATAAATATATATATTTATTTATTTATTTATATTGCATACATCTATACTTATCTATGCTCGAAAGCTATGAAATCAATGGTTTATGGAGTACCTTGTACGCTAGATGCGATGCAGAAACGAATACGAGACACTGAAACGACGAGGGAAACGTAAACAAAAAACTGTTTATGATTTTGTTGACAACTGAGACGAAACAGTACACGATACGATACAGGGTACGAAACGTATCATGGGACAATACGTATTCTGCTTCGGGATTTGATATGAATAGTTACCCTTGTATCGTACCACGTACCGTACCAGCGTTCCCTGTACCGTACCCAGCGTTTCCCTAGCAATGTTTCGTGTACGTTGTCAACAAAATCATGTTTTGCTAGCATTTTGAGACATAGCCTCATAGCATAGCTCTCCAGCATATATAAATCTATACACTACATATGTCTTAAGCCTGCTGGAATAGATGGAAAATCAAATCGGACTGTCCACAACCGGTAATTTATTTTAATAGTAAAGATGGGGGATATTGTATCTACTTCAGGATGTTTCTACATATACACATGTATTTGCATGTATATATATATATAGGTATATGTATAAATATACAGACATGCACTACATATGTGACTTGTTTTTTGCTTTGATTTACGTGCAAATGTTTGACAATAATTTCCCTCTATATGAATCTACCCCTGTCGGTCCAGGACCTTACTTAGTGAGGTCCTCGGCAATGCTGAGAAAACAGGACCTCAAAAAGTATGTCTCGGCATGATTTGGTACATCTACTTTTTGAGGTCCTCGACCTCAAAAAGTATGCCGCTCTTGGCTGAAGCCCGGTGCTGTGAGAGAGACATGTTTACCCTAAGACCAACAATATCAACATGGGATGGTGTGCTCAATTCTGGCACGGCCGGGATACATATACATATACACACAGACACACACGCACACATACACACCATACACAGACACACACCACATAGTGACAAGATGCTTTCAGCCTCTTCCCAGCCATGAGAAAATGGCGGCAACAACATCTACTCGATGCCTTTGAAGATCAGCTGGCCACAGATTTGCTTGGCCCTCCTGGAGGTACAGCCTGCTTGTTTAAAGAATTCGAATGTGGAAGCATGATAGTGGCCATTCTAACCCATATTAAAGGATCGGGCATCGCCTAGGGAAACCATTTGGCTTCATCACAATGCAACTGCATCAGCTGCAGTCTTGGGCAGCGGGTGGCAGCGACACACCAAGAACATGCCGCATCCTGCAGCCGCCTTTTTTGATCAGTTCGGCTCAGCCGTTTTGAAACCAATGCCGCGCTTGAAACCTGACGATGCATATGTGGAGGCTTTGAAGGATTGGGTCAGGGCAAAAGTGGGTTGCTAACAGGAAAGGTCGATTGAACACAGCCACAGATTCATCTTTGGCACGGTGGGCTCCCCAAACAGGACGTTGATTCATTTGATCTTTCCGTGGGTCAGGATTTCTACAACACCTATCTCACTGAGAATGACTACATCGTGAAAAGGTTCCAGGAGCTGGGCCAGAAGAAAGGTCTAGCACAATCTCTCATCATGCAAGCTCTAGCGAGAAAGCAGGCCCGATATCGATGGATTGAAAACATGTCATGGCCTACGTAGCAGTATGACTAATCGTATATACATCTAGACTAGATGGCCTAAAGTTGATCAATGAGTGATATCCCCGGCGAATCCAAAATTCTGAGGACTATCGTACGTGGCAATTGGTGTTGTGCGACTATACGCACGTACCTCTATTTCAAATGCCGTGCAGGCACCGTGCATCTTTTCCTTTGTGAACATCGTCTCCTCTGGCAATGGTTTCACTTTGGCAGATGTCAGGGACCCAAATATCACATGGCAATTGCTTTGAAAAGCCACTGTAAAAAAAACATGTCAGCCATCATTTTTGATAGCTCACTCCTGTGTGACTATCCCACAGTAGTCGCTACAAGTTAGCTTCTCCATTCACCAACCCCACCCAACATTCTGTCAGGTTACTGAGCGTGGCAACCACAACTTCCTTTTGAAGCTCCTGGCGAAGATCGGTGTGATTGTTCCCCCGGCATCCTTCATGTCACTAGCCCTCGCACATACGGCTAAAGCGCACAATTTGCTGGGAGAATGCAGTACGACTTCGGTTATAGAGGCTCGGGCCTGGATACAACTGATCAAAAAATTGGTTACCCTCAACCATACTACGGGGTTTCTTATCATGAATCTTCTTTCATTCCCTTTCCGTTCCCAATCACACATCTCATATATTCCGGTCAGGCTTGGGCAGACCGAGAGAGTGGCATCCAACGGGGCCTCATGCAGTATGCATTGAGGCGAGCAGCCAGAAACAAAAAAGCAAGGACATATTAGTGTTGGCTGCTTTGCAATCGCTGTTGTCAAGCACTTTTTTTGGAGTTTTAGCATGTTTAGGGCCCCCCCATAAATCATCAGAAATAGATCAATGAATTTCAGCACTGGTCCACGCCATATCCCAACTCCTGTTCAAGTCCAATCGCAGCGACGTCAGGAGAGGCGACATGAGCATGCACCAGTTGAAGAGCTTGATTTCCGTCCTGATGATGGAGATTCCCCCGCCCGCCCGAAGGGTGCCATCATCGCAGGGAGCAGATCAACAGAATTCCAGCGCAGGTCCGCGTGAAGTAAAGAAGTCATCATCCACAGCTACACCTCCCCCGGGTGATGGTTCAACTCCAAGTACAAACCATGATGACATCCTGCGTGCAAAGACTTTGAAGCTGGATGATTTTGGCATCCTGGCTATTGCACATACAAATTGGCATGCCTGAACGGGATCACATGTAGCCCAAGCTAATTCGTAGCAGGAATCGGCCTAGCCCAACGATTTTGCCAAGGTACGGTCGAATCGGCTTCAGAGGAAGGGCAAGGCGAAGGTGGCGAAGAAGAACCTCTCACGCATGACGAATGCGTGAGTGTCTTGGCTGACATCTTTTGTTCTTAGTGGCTAGTAGTGGCTGGCAGGGCAAATCAAAACCGCCCATACATAAAGTTCCACAAATTGAAAAGGTATGAAAAGGTGTTGGACCCTTGTGTTTCAATTATATGCCATTTGAAACCCCACCATATAATTATATAATTTATGGGCCCCCTAGCTCCATCAGGCCAAACAAAGACCAATCGTCAAGCTTGCCATCCAGGCCCCAGCGATGATGATGCACACGCGCTAGATGAGAAACCCAAGGAGAGGGGTCTTGGGGTGTGGTGGGATTGCAGTACCACCCATGGATTGGGACACCAGCGATGGCGATAGTGGGGTAAGGCCCAAATAATCTGCTGAGTGCGTTATCATGTTAAACGTTGTTGTTTGCGGCATGTGCTGAAGAACCCGCTGCCAGGAGAAACACTTTCCGGTGCGGTCGGTTCCGGACTCCTTAGCGAAGGCTGCAGAGGAGTCATACGAAGCCTTGTCCAAGGGAGGGCTTTCGAACGCGGACCTGATGAAGGTTACATCTAGGGCTTGGGTTGGACATTCTTTGCGAATTCTAAGGGTATAGATGGAAGATGATTGAAGGTTCTCCCAGTGCACACACTTCTCCATGGATGTTAGGCTCATGGCAACCAATCTACATCGTGTTTTCAGCTGATTGCTTCTAATTGCACGCAAGTTTTCTTACATCGCTGGGCCGGTGATATCTTTTGATATGATCAGGATCTGACCGTTCCGAAGTCAAATATTAGGGGCATCGATGGTATCAATTTTTTGCTTCTGGAAATCATGCCTTGCTCTTGGCTGGTGCAGGCGCAGCAGCAGCTTCGCAAAGCATCTTCGGCTTTCAAACCCGCAGAAGGTTTGCCACCAGGTGATGCGCCAGCTGCTTCTCGTGGGCGGGGAAGGGGCCGAGGCCGAGGGAGAGGTCGCAAGAGAGAGAGGGAAGATCAAGAGGACAAACACGAAGAAAGTGATGCTGATCTGGAACAGGAAGATGAGGAAATTGAGGGTGAGTTGGCAGAAGAAGATGATACCAAAGAGAAAGATGAGAAAGACACAGCGGCTACCCCCAAGAAAAAAAGACGAAAGAAAAACAACGGCAAGGGCAGCCCCAGAACTCCAAATTGAAAGGGTCCCAAAAAAAACCCTAAGAAGAGACGTACTCCAAAGTTGAAGCGGGCATTGGCTGCTGCACGGGATGACTCTGCTGCGCAGCCGGTTCTTTGAATGCAATTCAGTGAACAATTCTGATACCATGCAATCCAATTACATACGGTTGAGATTCATCGATCTTACTTTACCACTTCAAAAATTGGCAAATCAAGGCTGATTCTGTTGTGGCGGAGCACCTGAAGGTGGGGATGATTTCCCAATTATCTAATGTTAGAAAATGGGTCGGATCCATTTTCAGGAGAGTCTATCTAGTCTATCTAGCAGCCTCGGTTTATCTCGGTTTGGTGTTTGAATGTTGGTTATCGAAATCCAGCACTGTTCCGACCCACAATTGTCAGGTTGTGGCCGATTTCAAGATTGAGTGCCAGCAGATTTCAGATTCCAGATTCGTGATGCCCAATGACCTGAACAAAATCAAGCTTCTAGATTTGAATTTAATTTCATGTACTAACCGGTCGGGCTGATTCAGAGACTGAGGTCTTTCACTTTGCCCCCTCTCACGCCAAGGGGGCCCAGCATCGGAGTTTTGCTACTTGATATCGATTCTTTCAGCCGACGCACGTGTGCATACACTAGAGCATGATTGTGAGACTTCAGGATGTTTGATCATATCCATCATCATTGCAACCCATGTATATATGGTGACACGCCCTGATTACATCGAGGTTTGTGACACGCAGCTTCTTCGTTGGACCAGTCGAGCAAAGCCATGTAGACAAGGTGTTGGGAAAGATGGGAGGGCCATCTCTAAAGGCAGGGCAAAACCCGCATTCAGTTTTACATATTCATGTTGCCCTTTGGGCGCAGGTGTCACCAACTACCAGGAAATCGGTGACCTTGTCATGGGGAAAGCACGGTGGTCTTCAAGCTGCGCTCAGAACTTAACGATTTGAAATTGGACTACAGCACACTTGGCCCCTCCTGGCCTCCAACGTGATCATCTTGTTAAACTCGCTCGGTAACTTCCAGCATCCCTCATCCACGCTCATCCTCAGGTGGAGCAAGGCTTGTCACATCGCTGGTTGGGATTCCTTGGAAACCACAGGCAGGGCTAAACACAAGCATCCCTTTATGGCCACTCCGTTGCAGTAGCGTATACATAAGACTCGCTAAGCTTATTATAAGCCAGTTTCCAAAAGCTGTTGTGATTCCCACACCAATGTTTCGTTCAGGAATCCTGCTTACCGATATGGGAATGATAGCATGTACTATTATCTTCTAATGCCTATAGCTATATTTCTATTTCGAAATCACTTCGAAGTCTAACAGTGTTGATCTTCTCGAGTTTGAATGTTTCCTCCAGGCTGAAACCCTTCGAACATATGATCGGATCATGTGGAGCGGCCGGTGCGGAGCAAGACTAAAAAAGCACAATCGTTCATTCCAGCCACTTTCGATTTCTTTGCTTTGGGTAGGTGAATATCGATATCACTTTTTGTGGCGCAAACAGTTTCAACCAGCAGGTTAAGGTTAACCAGGTCTTACCAAGTAGACTGCAATGTATGTACGTATACGCATATGTACGTCGCACATCTTTGTGGGCTCTGAATGGAGTTGGAGAAGTCAATGGTCGAATTACAACATATCCGGAGTCATTGTCGCATACAGCACGAACTGTTGAATCCTTTCCTCGAGTTCATTAGTAGCTGCCATGCCCGGTGCATTGGCCCTCACTGCCCACCAATGTGCTCTACTCACAGCATGTGCTGTGCCCTGGGTGATGTTGCTTGTCTACACCTGTGTGTGTGGCGGGGGTGGCAGGTACGTACGTAACTGTTTGATTTTGGTTAAAATTGTTTGGTCATCTTAGAACCTGATGAATGGTAGCGCGCAAGCTGAACAAAATTGAACAGAAGTTTTCAAGCCCACCCCTGAAGCCTTGAGCAATGACCTGGCAAGTTTGAACCAAGATCTTGGGTTTCTCCGGATCCTTTACTTTCCCACGCCCAGGTTCCATGCCATCGACTACATCGACCAGATTTCATCGCAAGAAGCTCTCGTCAATCGCCGTGCCATTTCCTCAGCACGGGCCATGGGATGAGTGCTGGCGGCTAAGGGTTGGAGTAGCAAACCAAAGTGTTTCCCAACGAAATGTGGTCGAGTTCCAGTCCCCATAGTCGAAACCATGTAACGAATGCATCCAACTCCCAAATGTAGATAGCACTACCCAAAAGCCTCCATGAGTTGGCTACTATACACCCTCAGCCGCGTATGGAAGCGGGCTGTCCGGATGGAACCCACCAAGCATCAACATGAACTTCCACATCTTCTATCAATTGATAACTCCAAGTTGATTTCAGATTATAAGGGATTTGACCCCAGCGATTGTTTCTAATTTTTGAATTGGCCCCCTTAACCCTCAAAAACGGGATCAAAAATATGGGGGGTTGACTTCCTTTTCTGAGTGTTGAGGGGGTCATTGGTTCTTCAATATCCCTGACTGTAAAGGCCAACTGTTTTAAATTTCGCAGTATGAAGAGAGATAATCCCTTTAATCGCGAAAAAGCCTGCCCCTTTATAGTGGTGAAATAATGTTGACAGCATCAGAACTCTTGATTTCGCAAGACTGGTTATTGGAGGTTGGTAGTGTTGGGTTTGCCGAGCATGAGTAACAAATCATTTGCTGCCACGCACCTTATAAGCCCCCCGCTAGATTTCAAATGACAGCGGTTGCCAAAACAAATGGGCCCTCTTTAAGGATTCCAGGAAATCATCTGCATATTTTTTCCATGGTTTGAAGTTGGATTCTTTGACCCCTGGGTTACCAACATCCAAAGCCCCCAACAAAATCATATGTTGGCACTGCCAAGGATGTGGATTGCCTGGATGTTTTCAGTGGCCGTGGCAGAGTTGTCAGCCGTGGTTTTCGCCAACGGCTCAGACCATAAACATCTGCAGGGGTGACTGGAGGGAGTCTGCTGGTCCAAGTTTCATATCACGTCAAATAGCTTGAAGCTCCTTAGTTGACCGCTGTTTTGAACATTCACGCATGGTTTCAAAACAGAGATCGTGTATGCCGACTAGTAGCATCTCCAAACTCTGAACTCATGGTGGTTCAAAGAACTGTGCTTCTCAGGGTGATTATATAATCGTTTATATGTTCGATTGTTTTCAAACGCGAATGAGGAATAAGTTCTTGTTGGGATAGCATGCCGGTCGCCCTGCAAACTGTTCAAGGTCACTTTGGACGCAAAACGTTGGTAGCCTAGATGCTGGTGGATATGGTGGCAACGCCTCATACGGCATATAGCGCAGTTTGACAACCAAATGGATCAATGTGCATATCTTTCTGGGAAGCTATCGCAGCAGAAACCAACCAGCAACAAAACTTGTTCCAAGACTCATCGCAGCAGCGAAGTTTCGACTTAGGCTGGACTTTGACATTTTGACGAAGGGTGCTGACAACGACATAACAACCTTGCTTGGACCTCATATGGGTGTTTTTTGTTTTTGGTTCAGAACCATTGTGGGGTTGCCAATTATTATTGTCAATGTCCCGATCAATGTCCCAGCTTGGCAGTCAATCTACTAAAGTTTAATTTGATGTTCAGGGGTTCAACATAATAGTGCTGAATTCCCACAGTGCTAATGCCTTACCCAGGAGTGGCTTCTTGAAGCTACTACAGCTTGCCCTCAGGGTGAGGCCTGATGGGCTGGGCGCCTTTGGGATTCCTTGTGGCAGTTATATTTTTCTAAACTGCCCAACGCACAAGCGCAGTGTTGAATGCCCATTTGGGAACGAAGATTTGCCCTACGTCCGTGTGGCTAACCTGTCATATCCTGAGTTTGCGTTTGCTGCGCGCATCGTGTCAAATTTCTGTCATTAGCTCGCATGAGTTTTACGATTGGTTGGGGGTTGGTGCAGCCAAATGCAAACCGCCTAGGATTGGGTGCCGGACAGCTCTAGTGATATTGCTTCTCATTTGCCGGGCAGCTCATGTCTTCGTGGAGCAACCAGGGTCAAGCAAATTGTTCATGGTCCCATACTACACATTCATTGAAGCTATGTGTGAGCGGTTTGGCATCTCTCTCCGCAACAGTTTTTTGCCAGGTACTCAGCTGTGTTCAATGGTGCTGTTTGTTTTTGCAGTGATGTTCATTCTAGCAAATTTGTTGAGTTCTGAACATGTCAGTAACTACTCGCTCAGTTGGATGGCTTCCTACGGCCACTTCTCACACAAACCCTCGCGTGGTTGGGGGACAGCGTGTGTGCCTCAAAGCGTTTCACACGAGTTTAGGAATATGATGTGCATGCTTAACCGGCTTAACCCAGCATGATGGTTTGCCTGCAATCACCTTCAGCTCAGGCCCTGGATCCCACGTCTTTATTTGAGGATGACTGCCACACTTCGAGCTAAGTTATCCAGCGCTGGGGTAACAATCAAGAAAGTCAACCCTAAGACAGGAAAGAAAACAGTGCCAATCACTTAGCTGTACTGGACATGGTGAACTGACCATTTATGGGAGCTGGTTTTTTCCATCATCCATTGAATCCATTCGAATCCGTTGTTGTGTGCCTGACTTTGCTTATAGCAATATGTGACTATTCATTATAACTTTGTTTGAGGTCTGGGGGCAAACGTCTCAAGGAGACGGAGCAATACCCATTTGGCTTTGGAAAATCAATGGCGCTCCGACACATCTTTGGGAAGGACCGGGCTTTAGTGCGCACTCACGGTTTGCTCACGGTTTGCTCACGGTTCCGAGGTTCTTTTTGAGGTCGCCGAGGTTCTTTTTGAGGTCGCCGAGGTTCTTTTTGAGGTCTCCGAGGTTCTTTTTGAGGTCCTTGCTCACGGTTGCTCACGGTTGCTCACGGTTTCTGACGGTCATTTTCCCCATTGCTCATGAGGGTTTGGGTAGCCACATGAATGCGCCGCAGCGTGAGAGGACATGAAGAAAGGCTTGCTCAAAAGAACCCTGAAGATTGCAGCAGGCAATCAACCATCCTTCAAGGCTGGAGCAGGGTGTTACTGCGTGATCGGTCTAGTATCACACACTAGTGGGCCTTAAGTCTAGACCTTACACAATTGATGTAGGTTTTACCCCATCCAAAGTTATCACCGCACCATGGCAAGGCAGTGGAAGCGCCGCTTGATTGGACCCATGCGGAGCTGGATGACCTTAGACTTTTTTTGAGAGAGCAGGCCAAACTAGGTGTGTGGAAACCTCAAACCACGTTTGGATTGTGATGTTTCTAGTAGCGCAAAATTTGAACACACACGCACGCGTTTTTACCAGTTGCTGTAGCAGCGGTATGCGCATGTATGTGTTATAATTTGCTCAGCAGTCAAGAGGCTGCTTGTGCAGTGGGGTTCAAAGTAGATTATCGAACCAGCTAGCTTGACTTTCATGGTCGGCGACAAAAATGTTTTTCTTGCAAGCGGTGTGAACTATATAACTCTTCAACTGCAACGTCTATATAAGATCATGCTTTTTTGCAACCGTGAGAAACCGTGAGCAACCGTGAGCAACCGTGAGCATGGACCTCAAAAAGAACCTCGGCGACCTCAAAAAGAACCTCGGCGACCTCAAAAAGAACCTCGGAACCGTGAGCAAACCGTGAGCAAACCGTGAGCATCATTCTGTCACATTTTAAACCCTTGATCAACCATTTGACAGTTCGCCTACTCAGCCTTGATTGATCGAACGCCCTTTTTGCGCTATAGTTGTTTCACTCCGGGGGTGCTTTGTGGGCATCATGGATTCGGACCTCAAGCAGCTTGTAGAACAAGGGAAACAGGACAGAGAAAATCTCCTGAAGAGACGCATGTCTTCCTCTGGTCTTGAGCTGGGTGCTTAGTCTAATTAGGTTTGAAGATATGATTGTACATGTTCCCTTGCCCAGGTCATCGGATACGCAATCCACAATTCCAATGGCAGGCAACTGCAGCGGGGATCTAGTCGCTTTACAAGCATTCGAACATGTGTTGATTTGGTCAGTGCACATAAACACAGTTGTGCTCCGAACTCAGTTTAAAGAGCGAACATCTCATGGTTAAGGGTTTTGATGATTTTTCAACCAAATTGCATTGGTGTTGTTTGCAGCGGAGCTGCGCAAAAAATCTCTTGTCAAGGCGAAAGCCAAGAACGTGACATGGGCGCGCACGCAACCATTGATCCGCAACGAGCCAGGGAACTTGAGGAACGCTCTGGGATGAGGACGCCACCCAACGGAGAAGCTGGGAAAGGTCAGAATCAGGTGGGAGGAGAAGACAAAAAGTCCAAGGGTTCTGCAAAGGCAACAGGTTCTACAAAGGCAACAGGTTCTACAAAGTCGAAGGCGAAGGGCTCTAAGAAACCAAAGACAAAGCAGTCGAAAAAGAAGGACAGCAAGAAGACAAGCAAGAAGACAAGCAAGAAGACAAGCAAGAAGACAAGCAAGACAAGCAAGGTGAAGAAAACCATTTCGAAAGAGAAGAACAAAGCAAAGAACACAACCGAGAAAACTCCAGTGCCTTCAGGACATGCGCCAGTAGGAAGGAATTTGGAAAAGGAGCTTGCAGAAGCAGCAGAGGCAAAGATCATGGAGCAAGCAGTTGCAGAAACTCAGGTAGACCTCAGCCCAATGCCCGAAGAAAAGTTGCAGGTTGAAACAAGCGACAAAAAGATCCCACTGCAGACAGAGAAGGAGAGAGATGGAGAGACGAAGAAATCAGAAGAGTCAAAAGAGAGCATCAACAGCGAACAGAAAGAAAAAGAATTCGACGTTGTGGCTGAGTGGCAGAAGGAAGTGCGAGAGATGAGGATGAGGCAGGAGAAAGAAGAAGAAGAGCAAGAGCGCTTGATCCGAGAAGAAGTCCAAAGACGAGTGAAAGAAATGCAGTTAAAAAAGGCTGCGGATGCAAACCTGTTGAGGGCCTCCACCCAGGATTTGCCTTCCGTACCTGCCACGCCAATCGCCAGAGACCCCAGCGTCGCTGATGCAACGCCAGAAGTGCCAGCAGAGATTCCACCAGGGGAGGAGCAAGCATTGAAAGAGAAGAAAGAAAGAGAAGAGAGAAGGAAGAAACGCCACGCTCAGTGGGCCAAATTCCAAAGAACTCTGGAAAGCCTGGGCCTTGTATGCCAAACAAATCACAGGTGTATTTATAAATATAAAGATATCGATATATATATATATCTTACGCCTGCAGTCTGAGGCGGTGCCCGAAAGACACCAAAAGAAATCAAGGTCTTGGGAGAGAAAGCCCTTGCAGAGTCTCAAAAACATGGTCGCTAGGTGGCAATTTTTTTTAAACATATCGTGATATTGACTTTCAACGTTAACACTAAATGTTTTCTCCAAGCTTCAGCTGTTGTTGGCATAGGCATGCGCGCGCTGCTGGATATCTCCTGGGTACTTAGGCAACATGGAAAAGCTTCATCAGCTTTTTGATGACTGGCTTGCTGCAGGGGAAGATTGGCAGAAAACCCGTGTGTATGCTAAGATCACCAATAGTTCGGGGAGAATCGAATCTGATTCCCGGGATTGGTTGAGCATTGCGCAGTTAAGCAAACAAATGGGAGAGACTGCTGCTCAAGCTATGGTCACCTCCCTGGAGCCCAACAAGCCTGAGCTGTGCAGAGACCACCCAGACACTCCTGGCATCAAGGACTGTTGGGTTTTACTTCCAACATCTTCCAACTAAGTTTGGGTTGTTGACACGTTCTGATGTATCATCTTGGGATATTGTGTTTCTCTTGCACGCACACCCAATACTTGTCCCCATGATCTTACAGGAGGCCAGGCAGTACAAGGTCCAGACCAAAGACCAGGAAGAGAATCGAAAAGAGGATTGAGTATCAAAGAGTTTTGAGTGTGGTGACGGCAGCTCATCCACTTCAGAAAGTTCCAACGACAATAAGCCAAAGAAGGCACGCTCACATTGTGGGTTTCTGCAAAGAAATGACTAGAAACAAAACATGGTGGTTCTTGATTCCATCATTGACTTTGAAACAATGAGAGTGCGGCCATCAGTTTCCCAAACCCGGCGTCCCATCCACCAGCTTGAGTGCCATGTCGTCAAGAAAAGAACGTATTCAGATGATCTTGGACAACGCGAAACATGATCGGCTTTGTCTTTCATGCTGGGCGGGAGTGCTTGTAGATGGCGATTGGCTCGACAAGTTACTTGCCGCTTTATATCACATGCAACATGACTATATATGCCCATGCGCTTTGGGTTCACCTCTCACCATTGCCCCAGCAAAGATTTTCCTAATAATATGCAACTCAACCACCATGCTTTTTGCTGAGTGCCCTTGCGAGAAAAACATGTATTGCCATCCCAGGTTATCCAGTTGCCGGTTGCTCACGGTGTCCTACGATTGCAAGTGTGAGGAATTGAGCATCCGTTCCGAAAAGGAACACAAACTGAGGGCTGCAAACCCATCGGTTTCGCAGTGAAGAGCCGCTGGCTAGGATACGCCGATAATTAATTAGCTTAATTCAGGATGGCTTACCATCTTGAAACAGTCTTTTCACGACACCCAGCCGGTTGAGGGTTGCAAAACAATTTCTAGCCAAGTTGCCATGTCCAGCAAGGAAGCCGTAACTGCATTGTAACCAGTGCGACTTTGAATAGCCTTAAGCAAGACAGTGCTGAGCGGAATGAAACTGGAGATCTTCAATTTCTTCGTAGTGGATCATGGTTCATGGACACCATACATTGCCTGAAGGTGATGAACAATTGTGCTTCCTATAGCACCTGTGCAGGGGAAGAGCAATAAGCAAAAGAAGAACAAGAACCCGAAGAAAAGTCTGGAATCAAAAGTTGAGAAGGTCTGACATTCAATCCATGTACATTGCATCAGATTAGCACGTCAGATTAGCACGTACAATTTGGGAAAAAATGTTAATTCCAAAGCATGCGCAAGTTTAAGAAATACCAACGACTTTAGGGTATGTAGCAATAACGTTGATGTAGCCCAGCAATTCGAATTTATATTGTTGGCCGTCCTTGTATGACTTGACGCCCCTGGTA
Organism: Symbiodinium kawagutii; assembly: GCA_009767595.1. NCBI lineage: Eukaryota > Dinophyceae > Suessiales > Symbiodiniaceae > Symbiodinium > Symbiodinium kawagutii. The sequence goes on from VSDK01015191.1 coordinate 262,079, forward strand.
CCCAGTGCACTTTAGTTCTCGACACTAGGCGATCAAGAGTGCTGACAAGAAGCTGAATGTGGTGGACAATCTGGACTTGTCGCAGTACCCGCTCCTTAGTTTGGCAAGAAGGTAGGTGGTGAGGCAAACCCACAAAATACCATGTCATGCCTTGCCAAGCAGGCAGATTAAAACCAATATCAATATGGTGATCCAACAGCCGAACGTTCTTTCGATGATGGCTGATGACATCAATGGTGTTGTCAATGATCGTTCAATCATATTGTACAAAATATCATATGATGATGGTGGTGATAGTCGATGATGTTCGAATGATGGTGACAACAACGACGGCGATGAGGATGCCGATGAACTGATGATGATCGATGACCTGGTGCTTTAGTGCCAATGGGTGATGGTGCGGAAAATTTGGCACAATCTTGGAACCCAGGAATGAAACCATCCAGAGAGCGGTTGAAGATGAGCTGAACAAAGCTGTGGACACGGTGAAGGAGCATATGGCTGCTTTGAAAGGTCTGGATCTGGGAGAGGCGTGTTCCGACATGATTCATTATACATGATGAGCAATGATTCAACATGCAATCGATATTCAAAAACTGTACTCCACCATATTTCAGCATTTCATGTCAAGATCCAGTTATGGTTTGGGAGAAGACTCGTTCATCCGTTCCCACCGCATACTTGTCAGCACCTGATAGATGATCGCTTCCAATGCCCAAACCAGTTGTAATCATATGATCGATCCATGATGCCCCTGGCCAGGTGGAGGAAAGCAACGTGAATGATGGAATTGCCCGTTTAGATGAAGCTCTTAGTGGATTGGAGAGTTTGACAAAGTCAACCCCCAAAAAAAAGGGTGAGGCCAAAGCCAAGGCTAAAGCCGACGCCAAGAGGCGAAGGAAGGCGTAAGGTCTTTCTATATTTTGGTTTGATGCACTGGTAATGATAGCTACGAATATCTTTCCAAACACGAGTTCATACTCCAGCTTTGCTTTTGGTTTGGTAGAACCAGTGCAGTCCAGGCTTCAGGAACTGCTGTGAATGCCTGAGCCGGCACACGTTGGGGTGTGTGCTACCTCTGGCTTGGAGCATGGCACAACCATGGGCCTGGCTTCCGGCAATTTGCCATAAATCCGCCAAACTTTTGATATGGCTACTTAGGGACTTGTGATGGGTCACACAGATCCAGATCGAAGCGAAATCAGCGAACGTGGCAAACAAACCTGGTGTTGCATCTGAAGAGTGTTAGTGCTGGAGATGGGTTATCAATAAAACGAGTCTTGTTTTTGAATCATTCATACCGGGTGTCTACACAATACTCCTCAGGTTGCTTGCAACTCCGTTTCCCCGAGTTTGGTCATCTATGGTGCCTAAGGATTGGCTAATGTCTTGATGGGGTTCGCCAGCTCATTGGGAGAGACACCACTTGGGACTTGGGGATGCCCCCCAACACATCAGCAAACCAATGCACACTTGATCAATGCAACGCAGGATTTTGTTTCACCCCAAGATCTTGATAATCTTAAATGGTTCCAAAGCATCCCAACCTACGGTGTGCGCACCTAGTCTCTCGCAAGCCAGGTCATGCGGATGGCCACAGTTCACCTGACCGGAAAGCGCTTTTCATCAACATGGTGTCCGAAGTGGGGGATGGTGTTTGGCTGCCCAGAGAGTGAAATTGATGTCGATTTCGCTTTTCCATAGAATCCGTAAGTACATGTGTAGATTCAGGTATGAGGTGATGTCGTGCACCATTTGCAAAAACAACCCCAAGATCATTACACATCACCAATTGATAATGGCGCTCAGAGGTCGGCCTTGCAATATAGGGGTGTGGTAAGAACCAGTTCTCATATATTGCGAACCTTTAAACAGCAGATCATGATCGGATCCCAACGTCACAAAGCTGCCAGTGAGGCATCTAGCCTCGCGAAAGAGATGCGTACAGCAAAAGCTGCTTTCAAGGAGCGGCTGCCCATTGCCAGGTATGCACAGTGGATATGACCAGTGCGCACTAAATTTATTCAAAATTACAATTGCCGTTGATGCTTCCAATGAATTATATGGGTTCCCCATTGCTTGGGTGGTTCCATGTCTGGCGATGGTTGGTGACATCTGACCCTGGAGGTTGCCCATGGATTCCCACAACTCATCCCACACGCAGGAGGGCGGGAATGCTTTATCTCGTGAAACTGTGAAGCTTGGGAAATTTTCCGAGTGGAATCGCAGCCGTGACTTCGGCAGAGCTGTGCGCCCGCCACTGGACCGTTGCAGTTTCTTTGCCAAGGGATGTGTGTGTGTGTGCGTGTACATAATTACTGAAAAATTCCGATGATATATAACTGTTCAAATAATCAACTAGGGGCCATGCCAACGAACCTCCATGGGGTTGACTTTAGGGTACCGGGGCTGATCAGTTATTCATCATCCCGACCTACTTCTACAACTACGAATCGAGCTGATCCAAATAAATTCGATTCTGTTTCCCAGCATTCTCTGACATGGAAACGGGGCCAAGCCATAAACCATATAAACCCCATGCAGCGCACACCTCAGAGAAACATGCTCGGAAATGGTACTGGTGCAAAAGGGGGGAAAGGGGGGGCATTCACTATCATTGGCTATCACTACCATTCAGTGCTCCAACAAGTCGACACACGTTCCAAAGCAGGAGCAACGCGTATAACCAATGCAAGTTCTCTTGCAATGTATGATCATTCCCTAGGCCTCTTACTTCTCCCTAAGCGTCTGGAATTTTTTCAATGTGGCTTGCCCGACGCTGATCTTTCTAGGTTGGGGCTTATCCTTTTTTGTAGGTTGCCAATTGACACTAGCCCAGTATTATATAGCTATAAGTGCTTTCCACTATAGTTCCGTTGGGGTGCACATTTTTTTCAGAGGTCAACACGCTGGGTTTTGACAATTAAGCCACTGGTGCCCACTACAACTGGACTGATCCATTTTTTCAGCTAAGGAATGGCATGCGTGATTATACTGCTAGTTTTGAGGGTATCGAACTGAAGCAATCTCTGACATGTACATTTTGGGCACATCACTAGCAGCCTTTCTTGCGGAACCCTGGTAGGACCTCACTTGGGTTGATTGCCCGGTACCTTCAAGGAGAGACTCGAGCAAGGAATGGACACATTCGCTTGTCCCGATGTTCGACCCACACGCAATATTGAATTATTTGTTTGACGAGATCTTGTTGGAAATCCCAAAGCTTGAACTTCAGAAGTATTGGCAACAAGCAGCCGAGAGGGGCTGCCCCTGGGCTCAACAAGAACTTAGAGAATCTGACCTCTCTGACCTTCGTGTTCCAATAAAAATTTTTGGCGATGATTGTGTTTACGATGAGCGTCAAACCAAAGCCTACGCCATATACATGTCGTTGCCATTGTGGCGACCGAATTCAGCCAGGAATTCTCGTTTTTTGATTTGGACACAGAAGTCAAATCAGTTTGCAGGCTTCCAAGGTTTGCAGCCTTTGTTGGCTCGGATGGTGTGGTCTCTGAATTTGCTGTATGACCAAAGCCTGGAGAAATCTGGCTACCGGTTTTGCGTTACTGAAATTGGTGGCGACTGGTCTTGGAATAGATTTTTTTGGCAATTTGAACGCCACTGGAATAGTTTGCTGCCTTGCCCTTTTTGTGATGTCCGAAAGTTCGGGGATCAATCCTACGTTCACCTCATGGACATAGCTTGGATGCCAAACATCGACTTTGTCAATAAAATTGTGGGCAGTGGTCATTCGAGGTGCGTGAACCCTTTCATTCTTCTCAAGAATTTTGACGTCAGCTTGATTCAGCCATGCCAACTACACAACTTGAATTTGGGTTTGCTTTGGACATCCAATGGTGCTGCAGTCGCCACTTTTGCTGAATTGGGGTTTTGGGGCGATCCATGCCAACTCTTGGCCCTAACTTTGGAGGCTGCTTGGGATGATTTCCAATTATTTTTGAAGCAGGAAGGGCGGCATTGCTCACAGTCCAAGTTCACCATCAAAATGATTTTCAAAGCTTCGCATGGGGCCTATTTCAGCTCCAAAGGGTACAATTCAAGAGTTTTGGCTGATTGGTTGGCAGATTGTGCTGGCCGTGCTTGGGAACGAAAATTTGATGGCCCTAGGATTTTTGGGAAATGGTTGCAAGGGCATCCCGAAAAACTACAGCTGGCGCTATTGGATGAGCAGCTCCCTCACCTTTGCTTGTCTTTGTTCCCTGGACTCGAAAATTCATATGTGTGTAAACCATTCCAAACTCATTCAAAGAATTGCATCAAATGGGTTTCATGTGCTGCTGCTTTTTCTCTTTTGGCCATGTTGTTAGCCTCAGGATTTCCATTTCCCGCTACATGGCTTTTGGCGATCGCTGCCCACGTTTCATGTGCCTTCTCTACAGAACTAGTTCTAAAGGAGGGGAGGAAGTTTCCAATCAAATGGAGGTTCGCTGGCATGGGCGTCCCAAGGAACACTCAGTGTTTGGGCGTACCAAATCATACGGGGAAATGGAATGAAATTCTCACATGATCTCATTTCAACATCATTGCGTTAGCAGAATGCGATGTATCGTAATCGTAGAGTACAGGTAGACACGGGGTAGAACACTGCTAATGCCGTGTATAGTATCGTATGTATGGCGCTGCGAGTCCAAATCCCAGGTCTGAGCCACAAGCAGCTGAACTTTGCAAGCTTGGCTTTGACTATCTTCGTTCTCACAAAGTACTGAATTACCTTTCCATGAGGACAGCGGGCGTCCAAATATCATTTTTGGTAGCAAGACATGTTGCATCTTGCTGCTACATATTCATCCGATGCACATACAAGCTGATCTGGGCTGGTCAGTTCACGATAGGACACAGCGAAAAAGATGGCTTTTGAAACCCAAGTACCATGCGGCTTGGCCACAAGGAATGATGTGTTTTGAAACTGTTGGCTCATTACCATTGTTTCAGATTTGCCATGTTGAATCCAACAACCTGGGGTTGCTCAGCAACGTGAGGCATGGCAAGAGCAATTGCACCGAATCAAAAAATGGAGAACCTTGGATGATTTAAGATTGACAACAGTTGTTTCAGTCTACCGGATCTCTGCTTTGGTTGTTTGGCGCACGGGTCTGGGAAAATGAGGACTGAATGCCCGCTTCACAGCGGGCTGGATAGATGAAGATGCGATGGGACTTCTGAAAAAAATGGCTCGCAAAGCGAGCCCCAAGGTTTTCAGCTCGGGAGTGTTGAAGCTTGCAAACTACAGATTGCTGGCTCTGAAATACAGGGTTCAGTGGCTGAATGTTCAAGCGCAAAAGCGCAAACAGTGAGATCGCTTGAAAAAAATGATCAGAGATATGGGGTGCCGCTAATAACTTACTCTGGGGCATTCCTCGGATTCCTCGGCATGAGAAACCTCGACATTTCTATGGTTCCTCGGCGAATCTTCCTTTTGAGGTCCCCTCGGCGACGACCCTACTTAGTGGGGTCTTTGGACTTTGAGGGTACAGTAATATTCATATGGTAGATGATAGCCTACGTACAATCAGTTTCTTGGTACAGTCATGAATAATATCCAACCAGATTTTGAATGAATCTTGGCTTGATCTTCAGTAAATTTACCAATCAGAGTTGTGTTTGTTGGGCTATTTTCAGACTTGTGTTTTTGTTGCTCTGACCTGACTTTTTGACAGGTGGTGTCAAGGAAAGACGGCGTTTCGGGGTTGCTTGATACCTTTGAGTTCTATTGTATTATTGTGGTGCTTAGATGACCACACCGGCAAGTTGCCAGATGTCAATCCACTATCCTGGTGGTATACTGGCTGGTGGTTTTAAACATCTTTGATTTTCCCAAATGTATTGAAAAATCGTTGGTTGATTGACAAGCATATTTTTCATGACGGGGCATAGTTTTGTAGAGATTCGGCTTTGGCATCAACTCCTGAAATTGGCGGCTTTAAATCAGCAGTTTCCGTCCAAGTGGCTGGCAGACCATCTTCACTGAAAAGCATAGCTCGTGTTGACATGGCGCTGCCTCTCCAAAGAGAATCTGCAAACTCATTTCTGCAAATCATCACAAGTTTCATAGTATCTCCATTCTCATCACTAGCTTCATGGTATCTCCATTCTCATCACTATGGCCAACTGGCACTTTTGACTGCAAACAAACTCCTCCGCACCATGCGCAAAGCCTGGGAAAAGCCGGCATTGAGGACTTTTTTCGGGATGGGCTGATGCCTCTTGAATCCAACAGCTTAATCTCAAGAGTTAACTGAGTAAACATGTTTTCCTATTGAATAGAGTACCCTTCCGACCAACCAATTGCTCCCACTTGGCCCAGGGCTGCACAAATGGCCCTTCTTGCACTTACCGACACCTCGCTGTTTTCAGATCTGAGAGAAGTCTCTGTCTCCGGGCTACTCATTGGACTTCTCATGCTTCCCTCATTGGGTTGAACATTGCCAAAAGACACACGTGTACTGTAAACACTAGCTGTTGTATATATTGCGATGCTGGAAGGAAAGCACAAACGGTAAATGGGATTGCTGCTCCATGCGCTCTAGTGACAAATCAGGGTTCAAAGGAACTATGGCTACCACCGTGCACTTTCTTTGACCGAATCTCCTCCGATCTCCTCTGACATCCCAATTTCTGGGAAACAGCTCAGCTCAGCTACTGTAAAACCTGCACATCTCGGTCTTGGTCATCTTCTCCTGAGGCAAAATCATGGAGCAGTTGGCCCAAGCTCGCAACTGGAATGCCATAGAAAACACTATGCTTGAGGAATGCCAAAAATCCGTGGGAAACCGGTTCCCGCACCTGAGTTGCTTTTGTCGGAGCCATTGCTTCGGAACACCGTGTGGCAAGGCGCTGTAAAACTGAAGTGCAATGGGCCGTCTAAAACAAACCCTGCTGAGAATCCCAAATTGCGGCAGACACGAATGGATACATGGCCACTGGAACAGCCCCCCGCAGACTTGTCGACTACAACATCGCAGTTGGATGCACTTGGTTGCAGGGTCTACCGCCAACATCTCTGACCTGGCATCGACACCGCAACCCAGCACACACATTTTGGCTCCCAAGCTGTTTTGGCGAATGCGACATGGCTTGTTAGATCAGGGCCCAAGGGCTGAAAGCGGAGCCTTCCGAATTATGCATGGGTTTCTGGCGGTTTCTTACCGCGCCTCAGGTCACCTCAGAATTTCCAATCCACATACCCCAGATTTTAGGAAGGACTTGACCCATTCCCAAGCCCGAAGCTGACCGAGCCTTAGCGGAATCCACCTGCAAACCTGTCCCTCTGAGCACCGCACCAACGACGTCGGCGGCAAAACTTGAGGGCCCAGTGAACCACTCTGGCTGCGATGTTCAAAGTGGCCATCTGAAGTGAAACTGCTTTCAGCCGCCAAACTGTGCATGAAGATGGATGAAAACAAAAATTGCATCTTCAAGCCGCTTCCCACACCCTTTTTTCACTTCCTTCATGGCAGAACTGCTGTGTTTGGAATGAGTCTGCCCTGTAACACAGGCCATTATGTTCCTGAAGGCAGCTCAACCAGCTCAATCTGATTTGAACAGTTGCTGTAAAACACCAGCACCGTCCGCAGCAAACGACCAACAAAAGCTACCAAGTGGCGCACTCCAATTGAGCAGTCTTTAAAACATTCACCTGGTTGCCAACCCATGGCCTCTGGTCATCTGCGTCAGAGCTACCATTCACATGCACACTTCTGGTTCAAACGTATTGACTATGATACAGCTGCCAGAATTCCCCATCCACGCAGAGTGGAAACTGCCCAATCGGAACCAGAGTCGTCGCTTACACATATATTCCACCGTGGCATCTCAATGTCTGCGCCTGCTTCGCGTTTTAAGCACCGCTGTGAAACATGAACAAAGATTCAGCAAATGCAAACATGTACACCAAACTATAGATAAATCATTCTCCAGCTGTCGCACCTGTGGAACGGGGATAAATGGAATGGTCAGACTGGTAGTCGTGAATGGACACAAATGGTGCTTCTTTTCCCAGGAAGTGATCATTGGTCGCGGTTGCTTACTCAAACTTGATTCCCTACCGGGCCCTACCGGTTTTGAAAGGTCTTCCGAGTTCTTTAATCGGAAGCTGAAAACTAAACTGAAACTGCACCATCTCCTCTGCTCGACGTGAGCAAACTCTATCCCTGGCAGAATCTCTTTGCATTTTCCGGTGAGTTTCTCACAGGGACATGGAACCGTTCCACACTTCAAATCTAAGTCCGAGTTCTGCAAGGTTCTGTCAGGTATGTCACTTCTGTTGTCACATGTCATCAGTAATGGTTGGTGTCGGAGGCTGTTGGAGACACCAACAGAGGATATTGACTGATCGGAAATTGTTTCTAAGATGCATTTTCACTTATTATGGGACAAAATCCTTGCAAGTTACTTTAGTATTGGTCAGATTTGGGGAATGATATGGAATGATAAATCCTGGGTGTACATTACTCGTGAGAGCATCTGGGCCACTCGGATGGCAACATGTGCACTAAGTTCACGCAAGTGTCTAGTGCGGTGACAGGACGTGACTGCACAAGCCATAAACGAACTCAGATCAGATTGAGGTAAGTCATAGGTCGCACTTACATTCAGTTTCAGTCAAGAACAAGAAACATCCAACTGAGTTGCATGCGGCCTATAGCCAAAGATGTTGAGTTCAAGGATCCTTTCGAGTGACTCTCTTTTGGTACATCCGGTTTCAAAGTGGACACCTCTCATTCAATGCCATGAAGATTCAGCCAGGGATCTTGTTCCAACAGTAGCTGCACCCCGCACATCGCAACTTTGAAAAAAACCTGCTTGCATTGTGTGATCGGACAACTCATCCGCCAAGTTTCCATGTGTGACGCCTGCATCTATAGGCATTCCTTTAAAGGCTGTTGATTGCATGTTTTGCTGCCACAGTGTGCCACCAATTGGCAGCCACCTGCATGGAAACCTGGCAAATGAGTTCACAACAACCTTGTGCTAGGCAGCCTCTGTCGGGGGAGAGACCGCAGCTCCAAACAAACCAAATCATCGTCCACTTGCACAATAGTGATGACCCTCCTACAGAGAGCTTCAGAGTTTTAAAAAGATGGCTTTTTGGAGATAAGGTTTGGTTTAAAACACTGGTTTTTAAGCCCTTGGAACAGGTTCCTTATGTTTGTTTCAATCCTGAAAAGTAAGGTTTTCATGAGCTGGCTCCTGCGGGAGAAGCCACTGCATGAGGGGAACAAACGTTTCCAGAGGAAAAGAACGGTTTTCAGTACAAAACTAAGGTTTTGCGACCCGAAACAAACCTTCTGGGAACAATTTGTTCTAAACTCAAAACTCAGAACAAACTTGGCTGGACGCGGTTTGGAAACCTTGGAAACAAATCTGTTTCCAGCGTTTGTTTCACCCCAAACTTTTGTTTGAAACTATTGCATGCAGAGTTTCTTTTCGCCGCAGAAACAAACCTTTTCAGGAAAAACGTTATTTTCGTTCCAAAAGCAAACCTTCTCGCATGTGGTTTCTCAAATAGGGGACCCCCAAATTCATCCGATACAAACCATTTGAAAGTAATACACCAACCATTTGGGGGGGTTCCCTATGGTTTGAGAAACCGCCAAATAGTAAGTTTGTTTGTTTTTTGGCCGCGAAACTAGTGTTTTCTGCTTCAAACTTAACTGTTTCGTGAAGCTTGGGTCTAAAACAGGAGGGTCATCTTTACTCCGCTTGCAGCATCGCTTCCCTTAACAACTGTCTGACCGCAATCAGAAGGTCCGGAGAAGCTATATGCACTCCTCACAGATCCAGTGCGAGTTCTGCGATTTCTGTGCACTCCAACTAAGACTTCGTCGGCTTCCACAAACAACTCGTGAACTTTAGCTGTGACACAGTTTCCGAAGATCCGCGAAAGTCTTGGGAGATCTTCAGAGAATCACATCGCACCACCGCTTCTTCTCAGATTGAAAACCACGAGCCATCCACAATCTCCACGAGCTCTGCGATCGGGGGTTGCCTCAGGCTTCAAAACGATAATCTGACACTGAATACTATAAAACAACTAATGAGAATGCGAATATACTACGTTACATGTGCATTGTATATGTGCATTGTGCATTATCTATTCTTGTCTTGTTTCTCCTGCATCTGCTTGAAGGTTTCCGGGTCCTGTTTCATTTCCAGCGCTTAGGAAACGCAGGGATTCCCTAGGACCTGCTTCCTGATCAGCAAAGCTAGAACAAAGGATCCGGCCCATAGGGTACATGGCCCAAAGGTACAACCTCAGCCAAAATCTGCTGCAACTGCCGAGTCACACTGCTGAGTCATTGACAACTCTCATTGAAAACAGCAGGTTTCGAAGTTTGGGAAAACTGTTGATGGAAGGCAACAGACCTGGCCTTCATGTCGAGGTTCGAGAAACGCTTGGGCAGCAGGTTCATCTCCTTTTCCTCCAGATAAATGGTGTTACAGTGATACGTTTGATGGATGGAAGCAGGACCATCCTGTCCTCAGATTTCCCTGGACTTTGATGCTCATTTTTCAAGATAATCGACACTGTTAACTGCTCCCAGTTCTTGCAAATCACGTGCAAATTCAATGATCAAATGGCTGCATATTTACACGCAACGCACGGTTTCTCCTTGGCAGATAGGGCAGCAGCGTTGGCTGCATGCGCCTGACTCAGTATCATGTGCTCTGCCAATCCAAACGCCTCAAGTTCCATTGACTGAACTCTTCCATGAACAAACTCGTCCAACCTTGACTGAACAAGATGAAGTAAGGTCTTCTTTTTGTAGCACCCAAGCCATTTCTTGTTGTACCGAGTAGCACCCAACAGCCGGTGGTGCCCGTGCCACCACCTGCCTTAATGAGCCTCTCTGAGAGGCTTCCTCCGAGACGCGGGTGCAAGTGCAGTTGTGATAGTTGTGGCATGGTGAAATCGCGGAGAAACAGAAGTCACAGCTGTCATTCAGTAACTTCAACTTGTCTTTGACTCTTGAACATTCCAGTCTTCGTGAAACGCCAGAAATTGGAACAATAACGAGTGAAAATACTGGAAAGGAATGGTTGAAGCAACGCATAGAAGCCACGAAAGTGTGAAATACTGCCAGGGCCATGGAGGAAGTGTAAAGCACTTGTCTGGAAAAGCAGAAGACTTCAGAGTCCCACAAAAGAATCCCAGGATAATTTGCATATTCTCGGCAAACGGGCAATTGTGAAACACATCGCAAATTATGCATGAATTTGCAGATCCAAAATCTGAAAATTAAAGTATCCTACGAGCTTCTTGGCCAGAAACTGGCTTTTCAATCCCCAAGTCTAATTAGTCAAAACTCTCAACTCAGAGAGACTTGGAAACAGAAGATCAACTGCGACACCATCTTCATGGCATAGAAACGTATTGTGCCTCTCCCAGGATTTAGTGTGGAATGTGTTGGTTGATTTAATTTCAGCTCTGTTCAACATGGGAAGATCAAAATGGGAGGTGTAGAATTGCTGCGGCTGCAACCTCCAAGCTTAGTATACGCCAATGGCGATCAAACAAACGCAAGAAAGCAAGCTCAATGCATTCAAACCATTCCCAATTCCACCCTTGATCGTTGACTGCTCAACCATCAACAGCAATGCGAAGAAATCCCGTCCCATTTCGCCGCAAATCTCTCCTTGGTCAGAGAAGTCATCTGTCTCCTCGCTGGTCAGGGTGACCTAGATAAATTCATACCGGGAAAAGGTTGACAGAATTACATCATTGCCAACTACCGAGACAGCTCGGGTGGATTCCATGGTGCAACTTGATACTTACTTTCGTTGTGATGCTATTGGATAAGAATTCCTGAAGCGTTTGAATCTGTCCATGCTTTGTTCAGCTGACCAAATTGAGGAAGTAGTTTGGCTCAAACGATTCAACATCGGCTCCTTGTCAAGAGTCGGCCGTCCTGCGGGATGATGAAATTCATTGAATTCTGAAAGGTGCGAACTACTAAGATGGTGAATTCAGCTTTCTGGATCGTTAGGGATGGTTGGGGATCGTTCGGGATAGCTTGGGATGTTTAGGGATGGTTGGGAATGGTTAGGGATGGTTCGGGATGAATAGGGATTGCTTGGGATGGCTTGGGATCGTCAGGAATGGCTTGGGATGACTCTAGGGATGGCTTGGGATGGTTCGAGTCACGCGGTTTCACCATTCTGGAGCGGCTTCTCTGGCAAATGGTCCTCTCAAATCATGACGAAGCTCTTGTTCTCCATGGGCGAAAGTGCAATTCTCGTAATTGCAGAAACCCTGACGCAACAGGCTCTCAACAACCGTCAGCTCACTTCTCTCGCGCTGTTTTTTGCATGAAGATTTCGCAGTTTTGCCACATCTAAAACATCACACTGATCAGTGCACCTGCAGGGCCCATGGGCGGCAAAGCCTCACAGCCAAGCACATCTCCCAGGACCATGTGGAATTCTCCCAGCTGTGCTGCCAAGGCACATAGTTTTGTAGAGATTCGGCTTTGGCATCAACTCCTGAAATTGGCGGCTTTAAATCAGCAGTTTCCGTCCAAGTGGCTGGCAGACCATCTTCACTGAAAAGCATAGCTCGTGTTGACATGGCGCTGCCTCTCCAAAGAGAATCTGCAAACTCATTTCTGCAAATCATCACAAGTTTCATAGTATCTCCATTCTCATCACCAGCTTCATGGTATCTCCATTCTCATCACTATGGCCAACTGGCACTTTTGACTGCAGGCAGGCTCCTCCGCACCGTGCGCAAAGCCTGGGAAAAGCCGGCATTGAGGAGTTTTTTCGGGATGGGCTGATGCATCTTGAATCCAACAGCTTAATCTCAAGAGTTAACTGAGTGAACATGTTTTCATGATGAATGACTTACCCTCCCAACAAATTGCTCCCCTTGGCCCAGGGCTGCACAAATGGCCCTTCTTGCACTTACCGACACCTCGCTGTTTTCAGATCTGAGAGAAGTCTCTGCCTCTGTGCTACTCATTGGACTTCTCATGCTTCCCACATTGGGTTGAACGTTGCCAGAAGACACACGTGTACCGTATTCACTAGCTGTTGTATATATTGCGATGCTGGAAGGAAGGGACAAACGACAAAAGGATGCAAAAAGGATTTCTTCTGCATGCGTTCTGGCGACAAATCAGGATTCAAAGGAACTTTATGAACCACTGGTATGGCTACCACCTTCCACTTTCTTTGACCAAACCTCTCACAACCCAAATCATCCCAATTTCTCGCAACTAATCCAGCTCAGCTACTGTAAAACCTGCACATCTCGGTCTTGGTCATCTTCTCCTCAGCGGAGAAGGCACTAACTACTGGGATGCCACAGAGACACTTGAGGAATGCAAAACCTTCATCGGAAAGCAATGGAACAGCAGCGGTTTCTCAAAACGCTGGTGAAACTGTTGCAACTTCGGCTTTTCGCTGCACCTGATTTGCTTTTGTGGGAGCCATTGCTTCGGTACACCGTGTGGCAAGGCGCTGTAAAACTGATTTGTGCAATGGGCAGTGCGAAACAAACCCAGCTGAGAATCCCAAAATTGCGGCAAACACGAATGGATACACGGCCACCAACATAGCCCATCATAGCCCCGCACAGACTTGTCGACTCGACTACACAATCCTGTTGGATGAACTTGGTTGTAGCGTCCTATCAATGCCAGCTTCTTCAGTGGTTAGTTGTTCAAAAACAGACAAGCCTTATGCTTTCATATCCTTTCTATATACAAAAAAATTGAAAATTCAACCCGCCAAGAGCATGTGCCCATGTAAACTCTATGGGAAGTCCTCTAAAATGAAAATCAAAAGATTGGTAAGACATACAATCCCAAGGTGCAGTGTGCCATTGCGAAGAGCTATCAAAAAGACTAGTGGAAAAGAGTTGCATAGCCGACTTTTCAGCCGCCAACCTGGGCATGAAGATGGATGAAAACAAAAATTGCATCTTCAAGCCGCTTCCCACACCCTTTTTTCACTTCCTTCATGGCAGAACTGCTGTGTTTGGAATGAGTCTGCCCTGTAACACAGGCCATTATGTTCCTGAAGGCAGCTCAACCAGCTCAATCTGATTTGAACAGTTGCTGTAAAACACCAGCACCGTCCGCAGCAAACGACCAACAAAAGCTACCAAGTGGCGCACTCCAATTGAGCAGTCTTTAAAACATTCACCTGGTTGCCAACCCATGGCCTCTGGTCATCTGCGTCAGAGCTACCATTCACATGCACACTTCTGGTTCAAACGTATTGAGTATGATACGGCTGCCAGAATTACCCATCCACGCAGAGTGGAAACTGCCCAATCGGAACCAGAGTCGTCGCTTACACATATATTCCACCGTGGCATCTCAATGTCTGCGCCTGCTTCGCGTTTTAAGCACCGCTGTGAAACATGAACAAAGATTCAGCAAATGCAAACATGTACACCAAACTATAGATAAATCATTCTCCAGCTGTCGCACCTGTGGAATGAGGATAAATGGAATGGTCAGACTGGCAGTCGTGAATGGACACTAATGGGTTTCTTTTCCCAGGAAGTGATCATTGGTCGCGGTTGCTTACTCGAACTTGATTCCCTACCGGGCCCTACCGGTTTTGAAAGGTCTTCCGAGTTCTTTAATCGGAAGCTGAAAACTAAACTGAAACTGCACCATCTCCTCTGCTCGACGTGAGCAAACTCTATCCCTGGCAGAATCTCTTTGCATTTTCCGGTGAGTTTCTCACAGGGACATGGAACCGTTCCACACTTCAAATCTAAGTCCGAGTTCTGCAAGGTTCTGTCAGGTATGTCACTTCTGTTGTCACATGTCATCAGTAATGGTTGGTGTCGGAGGCTGTTGGAGACACCAACAGAGGATATTGACGAATCAGAAATTGTTTCTAAGATGCATTTTCACTTATTATGGGACAAGCAGCCTCTGTCGGGGGAGAGACCGCAGCTCCAAACAAACCAAATCATCGTCCACTTGCACAATAGTGATGACCCTCCTACAGAGAGCTTCAGAGTTTTAAAAAGATGGCTTTTTGGAGATAAGGTTTGGTTTAAAACACTGGTTTTTAAGCCCTTGGAACAGGTTCCTTATGTTTGTTTCAATCCTGAAAAGTAAGGTTTTCATGAGCTGGCTCCTGCGGGAGAAGCCACTGCATGAGGGGAACAAACGTTTCCAGAGGAAAAGAACGGTTTTCAGTACAAAACTAAGGTTTTGCGACCCGAAACAAACCTTCTGGGAACAATTTGTTCTAAACTCAAAACTCAGAACAAACTTGGCTGGACGCGGTTTGGAAACCTTGGAAACAAATCTGTTTCCAGCGTTTGTTTCACCCCAAACTTTTGTTTGAAACTATTGCATGCAGAGTTTCTTTTCGCCGCAGAAACAAACCTTTTCAGGAAAAACGTTATTTTCGTTCCAAAAGCAAACCTTCTCGCATGTGGTTTCTCAAATAGGGGACCCCCAAATTCATCCGATACAAACCATTTGAAAGTAATACACCAACCATTTGGGGGGGTTCCCTATGGTTTGAGAAACCGCCAAATAGTAAGTTTGTTTGTTTTTTGGCCGCGAAACTAGTGTTTTCTGCTTCAAACTTAACTGTTTCGTGAAGCTTGGGTCTAAAACAGGAGGGTCATCTTTACTCCGCTTGCAGCATCGCTTCCCTTAACAACTGTCTGACCGCAATCAGAAGGTCCGGAGAAGCTATATGCACTCCTCACAGATCCAGTGCGAGTTCTGCGATTTCTGTGCACTCCAACTAAGACTTCGTCGGCTTCCACAAACAACTCGTGAACTTTAGCTGTGACACAGTTTCCGAAGATCCGCGAAAGTCTTGGGAGATCTTCAGAGAATCACATCGCACCACCGCTTCTTCTCAGATTGAAAACCACGAGCCATCCACAATCTCCACGAGCTCTGCGATCGGGGGTTGCCTCAGGCTTCAAAACGATAATCTGACACTGAATACTACAAAACAACTAATGAGAATGTGAATATACTACTTTACATGTGCATTGTATATGTGCATTGTGCACTATCTATTCTTGTCTTGTTTCTCTGCATCTGCTTGAAGGTTTCCGGGTCCTGTTTCATTTCCAGCGCTCAGGAAACGCAGGGATTCCCTGGGACCTGCTTCCTGATCAGCAAAGCTAGAACAAAGGATCCGGCCCATAGGGCACATGGCCCAAAGGTACAACCTCAGCCAAAATCTGCTGCAACTGCCGAGTCATACTGCTGAGTCATTGACAACTCTCATTGAAAACAGCAGGCGGTTTCGAAGTTTGGGAAAGCTGTTGATGGAAGGCATCAAGAGAGCTGGCCTTCATGTCGAGGTTCGAGAAACGCTTGGGCAGCAGGTTCATCTCCTTTTCCTCCAAATAAATGGTGTTACAGTGATACGTTTGATGGATGGAAGCAGGACCATCCTGCACTCAGATTTCCCTGGGCTGTGATGCTCATTTTTCAAGATAATCGACACTGTTAACTGCTCCTAGTTCTTGCAAATCAAATGATCAAATGGATGCATATTCACACGCAACTCACCGTTTCTCCTTGGCAGATAGGGCAGCAGCGTTGGCTGCATGCGCCTGACTCAGTATCATGTGCTCTGCCAATCCAAATGCCTCAAGTTCCATGGACTGAACTCTTCCATGAACAAACTCGTCCAACTTTGACTGAACAAGATGAAGTAAGGTCTTCTTTTTGTAGCATCCAAGCCATTTTTTGTCGTACCCTGTCGCACCCAACAACCAGCAGCTGCGTGACACCCATCGCCTCAAGGAGCCTCTCTGAGAGGCTTCCTCCGAGACGTGGGGGCAAGTGCAGCTGTGGCATGGTGAAATCGCTGAGAAACAGAAGTCACAGCTGTCATTCAGTAACTTCAACTTGTCTTTGACACTTTTACATTCCAGTCTTCGTGAAACGCCAGAAATTGGAACAATAACGAGTGAAAATGACCAGAAAGGAATGGTTGAAGCAACGCATAGAAGCCACAAAAGTGTGAAATGCTGCCAGGGTTATCGAGGAAGTGCAAAGCAGTTGTCTGGAAGAGCAGAAGACTTCAGAGTCCCACAAAAGAATTCCAGGATAATTTGCATATTCTCGGCAAACCGGCAATTGTGAAACACATCGCAAATTATGCATGCATTTGCAGATCCAAAATCTGAAAATTAGAGTATCCTGACTTGTGCTCTGGCCTAAAGAACTTCAAACCTGTCTGCATCTTTTCGGGCTCTTTATTCTGTTAAAGGAGCTTCTTTGCCAGAAACTAGCTTTTCAATCCCCAAGTCTAGTCAAAATTCTCAACTTACTCTCCAACGGAGATGGCAGCACGCAGAGAGACTTGGAAACAGAAGATCAACTGCGACACCATCTTCATGCCGTAGAAACGTATTGTGCCTCTCCCAGGTTTTAGTGTGGAATGTGTTGGTTGATTTAACTTCAGCTCTGTTCAACATGGGAAGATCAAAATGGGAGGTGTAAAATTGCTGCGGCTGCAACCTCCAAGCTTCGTATACGCCAACGGCGATCAAACAATGCATTCAAACCATTCCGAATTCCACCCGTGATCGTTGACTGCTCAACCATCAACAGCAATGCGAAGAAATCCGCCCGTCCGCATTTCGCCGCAAATCTCTCCTTGGTCAGAGAAGTCATCTGTCTCCTAGCGAGCAAGAAAAAATTGATTTCGTTGACCTCAAAGCTTGGCAAGGTGACCTAGATAACTTGATATCTACCAGGTTGACAGACTTATATCATCGCGACTACCGAGACACCTTCAAAGGGGTGACCAATTGGTGCCCATGAAACCTTGTACGGAGCCCTTGCTCAAACAGCTTGAAGATCATAGTGCCAGCTCCGGAAACCGCAATGCAACTTGATACTTACTTTCGTTGTGATGCTATTGGATAAGAATTCCTGAAGCGTTTGAATCAGTCCATTCTTTGTCCAGCTGACCAAATTGAGGAAGTCATTTGGCTCAAACGATTCAACATCGGCTCCTTGTCAAGAAACAGCCGTCCTGCCGGATGATGAGTGTTCACTGAATTCTGACAGGTGCGAACTACTAACATGGGTGAATTCAGCTTTCTGGATCGTTAGAGATGGTTAGGGATCGTGCGGGATAGCTTGGGATGTTTAGGGATGGTTAGGAATGGTTAGGGATGGTTAGGGATGAATAGGGATTGCTTGGGATGGCTTGGGATCGTCAGGAATGGCTTGGGATGATTAGGGATGACTCTAGGCATGGCTTGGGATGATTCGAGTCACGCGGTTTCACCATTCTGGAGCGGCTTTTCTGGCAAATGGTCCTCTCAAATCATGACGAAGCTCTTGTTCTCCATGGGCGAAAGTGCAATTCTCGTAATTGCAGAAACCCTGAGGCAACAGGCTGTCTACAACTGTCAGCTTACTTCTCTCGCGCTGTTCATCAAGATCGCGGGTGGACTTAACCACGGCTCTTAAACATTTTCTGACCACGGCAATGATGTTTCTTAACCCCCACACAACCGGTCTTAATTAACCACGACTGACCAAGGCACTTATCTCATTCACGATATACCCCGATTTCTTGTCTACTTTACTTATATTTTTCACTGTTTGTCATATCCTAATCATCATCGAATTGCCCCTTACTCATCCGCGAAATGCCTCCTGCAGTCCATTTATTCATCCACAAATTGCCCTTTAGTCATCCGTGAATTGCCTCCCCAGTCCCTTTACTCATCCGCGAATTGCCCTCTACTCATCCGCGAATGGCCTCCCCATGAACGATCCGGATGATGCGCTTCTGTGCGAAGTCGTAGTTAATGAACAAACAGAACCACCAAAAAACAAGGACCAGGAAGTGATCATCAAACAATGGTCAGAAATAGAATTGCGCGAATGTCGGGGTTAAGCACCAACTGATCGTGGTTGAGAAATTTTGCATTATGGTTAGGAACAAACGGTCGTGGTTAACACACGTTCTCCATCAAGATGTCGCAGTTTTGACACGTTTTGACGCCACATCTACAACATCACACTGATCAGTGCACCTGCAGGGCCCATGGACGGCAAAGCCTCACAGCCAAGCACATCTGCCAGCAAGAGAAACCCAAGCACCGTGTCACCTCAAGAATACACGACTTACAGTCCAGTGCAAAATAATGTACATCTCGTAGGAGAGGGATCACCAAGATGGCCAGAGTCCTTCAGAGATCCACCCTGTTTGAGATTTTCATCCGCACTTTCAACCTGTTGCAGAAATGCTCGTGGTCAGAAGATGCCCTCAACATGTGAAAGGCTCCCAGCTGTGTTGCCAAGGCACATCGTTTTGTAGAGATTCGGCTTTGGCATCAACTCCTGAAATTGGCGGCTTTAAATCAGCAGTTTCCATCCAAGTGGCTGGCAGACCATCTTCACTGAAAAGCATAGCTCGTGTTGACATGGCGCTGCCTCTCCAAAGAGAATCTGCAAACTCATTTCTGCAAATCATCACAAGTTTCATAGTATCTCCATTCTCATCACTAGCTTCATGGTATCTCCATTCTCATCACTATGGCCAACTGGCACTTTTGACTGCAAACAAACTCCTCCGCACCATGCGCAAAGCCTGGGAAAAGCCAGCATTGAGGAGTTTTTTCGGGATGGGCTGATGCCTCTTGAATCCAACAGCTTAATCTCAAGAGTTAAGTGAGTGAACATGTTTTCATGTTGAATGGCTTCCCTCCCAACCTTTTGCTCCCACTTGGCCCAGGGCTGCACAAATGGCCCTTCTTGCACTTACCGACACCTCGCTGTTTTCAGATCTGTGAGAAGTCTCTGCCTCTGTGCTACTCATTCATTTCACCATGCGTTGAACATGGCCGGGAAACACACATAAACTTGACAAATCAGGATCCAAAGCACCTATGGCTAACATGGTGCATTCTCTTGGGCCCAACCTCCTACAAAATCAATTTTCTAGCTCAACCAATCCGGCTCTCCTGAGCTCGAGACTGTAAAACTTGCACATCTCGGTCTTGGCCATCTTCTCCTGGGGAAAAATCAAGGAGCGCTTGGCCACGTCCACTGGATGACTGACTCCAATTTATAGATAGTTTTTCACTTTCAGTCAATTGTATATACTGCTAGTTCCAGATCACTGTGACACAGATCGCTTAATACTTTTTTGTATATTCCAGATCACTTTTACAGTCAGATGAATATAGCACTATTGGAACAGTGACTGGTTAATCTGTTGTTAGTACTTCCAATATCTTGAAGATCTTGAACACAACTACAGTCCACAAGTACTCCCCCAAACTAGGGACGTTTCACAAAGGCGACAAGAATTCAAATTTGTCGCTACTAGATGATCTTCTCGAGTCCATCTCTTTGGTGGCATCTCTCTGGGCTCCTCTCATAGCTATATCATGCCATGAGATATGGTGAGATGGTGATATCTCTGTCCTAGCTCTGTCTTATCTCTCTTTGCTCAACTTTCTCGTGCCAGTAGTTCTTTCTCATTGTCATCTTTCTCTCTCTTCACATCTTTGCTCAGTGTCAGCTCTGTTTTGACACCTATTCTCTTGGTGACAGCCTTCTTCTGACATCTCTTCTCAGTATCATCTCTCTCTCTCTCTCTCTCGCTCTCGGAGAGCTTGTAAACGAAGCTTTTCTGTGAGACTTCCTCAAATGCAAGTTGATTTTGAACCTAGATCCGGGTTTATTTTCAGCCCAGGCAGAAATTTCAGCTCGATTCCGGAATTCTTACCTGAAGGCGTTTTTCTTACAGTCATTGCAGATCAATTAGCTGTTCACAAACCACGACTTGCGGGTGGCAGATTCAGGTTCAACAATGGTTTCCAGAACCCTTATTTGGCCATTTGTTGGTGTGCGCATTCTCGCATGTGTTTGACAAAAACTGCATTTTTTCTGTGTGTATGTGTATTTTGGGTTGAACACATTTGACATCTGTCATGCAAGTCCTTTGGCTATTGACCCTGTGGTTACTTGAGGGCACCACAAAGTACATATGTCTGAGAAATATGCTCCAAACTGATTTCTCACCGAGGATATTTTCTGCCAGATTCAAAGTTCAGGTTGCCATTCCCATTCAACAGAAATTAATGACGTAAGGAAAATGCAGGTATCGTAAAACACATGGCTTCGCAAGCAGGCTATCTAATTAAGCAAAAAGCATTTAGTGTAAGACTTCCTTCAACTCTCACTGGCAGCTCTCTCATGACGTTTCTTGCCATTGGCAACTCTTTTCTGACATCTCTTGTCAGCAACAACTCTTTTCCGGCATCTCTTCGAATGTCATCCCTTGCCCGTGTAATCTCCCTCTTCACATCTCTGCTCAGCGTCATCTCTCTTCTGACATCTCTTCTGAATGATAGCCCTTTGTGACATGTGTTGGTTGTTTATAGGTATCTTCTGGTTTCGCATGGAAGTTTCTCTTTCAAATTTCCTCAAGGTACCATAAACATCTAGGAACGTCTCCATAGCAAGCTTCAGCTTCGGCCTGATTTTCTTTCGTCGGAGCCATTGCTTGGTGGCAGGTGCCGGAAGAGGTCAAATCCAACCAAGCCAAATATAAACACCGTCTGAGTTCAACGGCGGCAGTTGCAACGAAAACATGTGAACATATAAAGCACATCTGTGAAACACCATCAACTTTGAATATGGATGCAGGTTCGGGCAAGAACTGATGCCTTCCTTTCAACTGCAAAAACATGCATGCCTTGCAGCCGTCAAAGTGTGCAAGATGGCCTCTCTCAGTGTGACTCTTCCGACGCTTTTTTGTTCAGGTCCTTTCTGGCAGATTTGGATTTCTGTGTTTGGAATGGACTTCCGGCCCGCCAAATCTCTAAGTCTCTGTTACAGGTGGCTCATGCTGCCAGCTTTGTCTGAACAGCGACTGCCTGCAAAACACCACCATTGACCATGGTACCGAGATTCTCCCAGATTCACAGACCCAAAACTTAGCGTTTTTGAAATTACTCAATGATCTCAAAATGTTTGCCCCATTGTGAGCGCTGCGCGAATCACAGGAAAGCTTCACATTGACTCGAACTTCAACTGGTGGTTGCCCATCTCGATCCATGATAGCTGGTCTTTGCAGGAAAAAACCCATCACTCCGAGCCATTCACTACTCGAGCTTTGGAACGAAAAAGGCACCGGCACAGTTGTCGGTGGTCTTTCGATTTTCAAACATACTAAACTCTGGGAGTCTGCAAATCAAGGTCACACGAGGAGACGAACATTGAAGAATCGGTCAATTCTCGTTGAGTCACTTCCTGACCACAGGATGTTTTTCAGTTCCGACGCTTCCAGTGTTCTGGGTGGTTTTGCTGTGCTGAAAAAATCCCAAAGTGATGCATTTTTATCCCCGGACTCGTGTTTGGTGAGAGAAGCACTCTTGGCGCAGGTAACAGGTTGGGTGGGAAAGTATTGAAGAAAAACATGCTCATATTTAGTGTAGACTTCAAGGGTTCTATGCGGAAACGCAAAAAAAATCATCAAAATGATATTGTTTGCATTCTTGGAGCCCCACTTCTGTGTAGTGAAATGTGCCTTAAAAAAACTGGGGGCATGGCCAGACTTTGCGTGGCACCAAGAAGAGCAACCAACGACTTTCAACATCCTTCAACGTCGGGACCTTCCTGGTCAAAGCTCAGCTGGTTGTTGGTTTCAACCCTTATGAAAAATATTAGTCAACCAACCAAACCTTGGGAATATTAGGGAAAAGAACCATCTTTAAAACCACCAGTGATGATATTATGTGCCAAGCAGTGCTGATAAGTGGCAAAAGGTTGTGGCCACAGATGAAAATAAACTATGTTGATATATACACGTCAATACATGTGTTTTGTGGGGTCAAATCAAACACACGTATGTTTTCTTTGATGGCACATATATGCAAATATAGTTTCTGGTATTCTGCTTGAGGGAGGCAGTTTGCTAACTGCAGAAAATGTTGACAGGGACGCAGGACACACTTTGGACAAGTCTCTGTCTGTAGGTGTGGGGCATCAGCAAAGAGAATATGCCCAGGTATGATGGACACATTTACACAACACCGGTGACATTGCTAGTGTTGCTTGGACCCAGAACTGGTTTCTTGCTGTGTTCTTCGCTACTGGGGAACAAACACATCTACCATCCAGCTGTTCGTGTAGACATGGCTTGGCTGCTGACGGCTGTCTTGTGCATGTTTTCATGCGTTGCGTTCCCTTCCAAAATCATATCACCCATCACCTGGTGGGTCATGCCAAAGTATGGCATTCTGCGACTTTATGTGCATTCTTGATCATCATTGTGCATTGTGTTCACCAATCCTCCCAGTAGTCATTCCAACTTTCGTCGGCAGCTTAGAGAACACGTTCCTGAAAACTGCACTAATCTCCTCTGCTCGGCATGAGCAAACTGTTCCAAGAAGCAGCTGCAGCCCTAGGTGTTGCAGTGAAAAGAGCATTGAATCTTCCAGCGCGAACATCTCAGCCTATCCACGGTTGACTCTGCAACATCTCGGGAGCGGAAGCCTGGCGGCAGCTGCTACAGTCAGCGGAGAGACCGCAGTTCAGGACGAAATTCTCAGCTGGGAACAAGGGCGCAGCGTAAGCCACAGGCGCCGCAGCCCCCAAGCGCAAGATGATGCGCCCGGATTGAAATCGGGTGTCACATTTGGAACACCACCAAAACTGCCGCAATGCCATGCGATTTAAATACCAACCAACCTTCGGCTCCTCGCAAACCGAAGTCATAAGTGCATCACACGCTAGCAAAAAGACAATTCTATTTGAGAACACATCTCTGCGGATCAAATCAGCTCTGTGTTCAAGTTCGATCTTTGCATCTTTGCGTGTGAACTCTCCATGCAGACTGCACGAAAAGATTCCGGTCTACTTAAATTCTTCTGATCGATTAAAGCCACTGCAAATGCAGCAGAACTATGCACTTGTTCCTTCCACTGACCAGTTTGCAGTTCAGCTGAAGTCTGATGAAGCTTCAGAAAATCAATTCAAGCACCACGTTCTCCCAGTGAATGCCTGTACGCACTCCCCGAATGTGCGCTTCATTAATACTTTGATCAACTCAGCTACCAAATGCTACCAGCAACAGGCTATGGCTAGGTCCATGGGTCCATGAATGGCACATGTCCACAGCAACAGGCTCTTCACCGTCCACTGCAGCCGTCTCAGATTGTAATCCAGGAGCCACCCACAATCTCTGGTCGCCTAAGCTACTGATGAATGGCGACAACCAAGCAGGTCAGGACACTCATGGAGGTGATGGATGGTGATTGATCAAGGGGACAAGGAAAGGAGGAAGCAATGCGTTGAAAAGGTTGATGCTTTCTTGCGCCAATTGCCAATAATAGTTTCAATATTGCAATCCAACTGTAGTGGTGTGGAACGCGCAGAGAATCGACTCAACAGAGGCTTCTTCTTGTTTCTTGAAGCAAAATGCTTCCAAAAGGCCTTGGGAATGCTTAAAGGTGAATGTGGAGGGTTGCTGCGAGTTGATAACTTGACCAAATTTGGGAAAGGGCCTGTCTCCCAGGGAGGAGTGGAATCTCTAACATCGAAACGTCCCCAGTGGGAAGGAGGGTGTGGCAGTGCAGATTATGTTGGCATTGCCAGAGATAAGGCTGTACATGCATTCGTTGAATGCTACATATAAAATGAGTATGCTCGGCAGGTGCGATCAGGTGCAGCTAAATGTAATCATGTCAAGGTGCGAACAAGACCAGAAGTTAGTCATCACTGAGTCATCTCCCAATTTGGAAACGCAAGGTGGGTGATCCCCAAACGCACCAAGCAACATAGAAACCGACCTCCGAACCTATCTGGATGCAAAGGAGCGACCCACAAGATGCATGCCCAGAAGGCAGGACCTCAGCACTTGAGTGTGAAAGTAGGAACAACATGGAGCAACAGTCCAGAATTGGAGCAACATGGAGCCTAAAACAAGTGAAAACTGAGATCAAGCTAAGTCAACTAACACATCCTAAAACTATGAGGAACACTCAGAAATTCAGAGCCGAAGTCATCTTTCCAAATGGTAGCAGGGTTTGGCTGCACTGCCCAGCCCGCGGCCTTCATGGGAATGTCCACGCCCTTGAACGGAAGGTACAAGTCCATGTCGAGGTACCGAGGCAGAAAAAGCTTCCCGTCATCCTGATCTGATGACTTCTGTGACCATCCTGTGACCATCCACCTCTGCTTGTCATGATCTAAACTCCCAGAGAAGAGCCTTGGAATGCCTTGGATCATGGATGATTCTGACCTGCAATGATGAGCTGACATGAGCTATAGGAATGACTATAAGGATGAGTAAGGCAGTAACCACTGGCAGGAACCACCAGATTTCGACGTCTCACATCCGTCCACGTCCATCCACCAGCAGATTGGACCCTGCGCATTTCGCGGCGGCAACAGCGCTGAAGCCACGCCAAGGTCCTTCTCTGACAAGGCGGAAGTGGCAGCATGTGCGTGAAGCAGCATGATCTGCCCAAGGCAATGATCCTGGCACTGAGCCCAGGAGAACATCAGAATTCATCTGGTTGGTGGTTTCAACCAATATCAACCACCAACTAATATTAATATATTAAGCTGGTTATTAGAAATGGTTGCCAACCAATGGAAAACCCGTTGGTGGTTGAACCACCCCAATGAAAAATATGGGTCAATATTAGCCATCCATTTAAAGGGATAATAACCAACAATGATAGGGAAAATAATGGTTAATGATAGGGAAGCAGGGGTACAGGGTTCTGATCCCTAGACATATTAGTCAACCAACCAGTTGTTAATAACCACTAGGAACAATAAAAAATGTTTGAAACCACCAACAGCCCAAAAGAACAGCTCAAAAGAACATCAGATAATAAACAGACTCGAAAAGCATCCGAATCTCTCAACAAAGTAAGAAAACATCAGAACCTCTAAAGACATCTCTGAAAACATTAGAACCTTTCTTCACAGAAATCTCTGAAAAAAAAAACCTCCAAGCAACAGAATGTCCTCAATTTCTTTTATCCTCATCTCTGTGCCGTGCTGGCCCCGCCTCTAGATTCACGGAGCAAAGTCTTCACATTTGGGTTTCAGCCAGAAGCAATTTGAGAAGGGGATTGCCAAAACAAATGAAACAACAAAATCAAATAAACCTTTTCTTGGTGTACAAAGGGATTCAAGCAACCGAACACACCTTTTTGATTCTTGGTGCGCACTTTCTTAGCGCTTTCTGCACTGACAGGAAACAAAGCGCGTGGGTTTCACGGTTCATCATATAGTGGGTTTCTCGAGTCATAGGGGTAGCCCAAATCATCATCCCATCTCAACCATTAATAAACCAACCATAAAATTGGGGGGCCCCCATTCTGAGAAATCACCATATAGTAATTGTTGAACCACTATTCTTGGCGATTAAATCCTATTAATCCCTATTCTTAACCACTATCAATGGCTATTGACCACTATTAACTAACGGCTATTCACCACTACTAATGGCTATTCACCCTTATTCACCACTATGAAGTGGTTCATCATGGTTCGTTCATGGAAAACCTGTGCAGAAGGGCGGCCTCCAAAAGTCCCCGTTCGGAACGGTTCTCGCTTCGTCCTGCCATGGAGACGGTCGAGGGCGTTTCGCTCGTGAAAAGCGGTGATGTGAGCAGATAGATGTACAAGGTGGGCCCCCGTAGTTAGCTAAGTTGGTTTATAACTGGGTAATGGCTACCCAGGATTAATAAACCCCTGGTTGATTAACTAGGGGGGTTACCATTTTAAAGGGAAACCAAAGCTTTTAGGGGATACCCCCTAGTTAATCAACCAGGGGTTTATTAATCCTGGGTAGCCATTAACTACCACTCATGGTAGATGTAACTACATAGTTGAATGGCTTATCAATTAATCAACTTATAACCGGGGGGGCCAACCTTGTACATGGTGGTTTCTAAACGTAGGGCTACCCCGAAATCATACAGTTTATTTCTCATCTTTAGAAATAGACCATCCAAATATGACTGTATGGGTATGTGCCAAGCCATAGGCTAACCATGATCACTCAAGAAATGATTTTAGAGATGGGAACCATTGGGGGTGCGACTATTTTGGCAAATCCCTGTATGGTGGTTTCTTAAAATAGGCCTACCCCCAAAATCATGCGCTATTAATTAATCATTTTAGTTCTAGACCATCCATATTTGTTGTTCGAAATTTCATGTGTGTGATAACGTTTGATAAACACATACTGTACATCTACACAACACACACACACACACTTACCGTATCTACGAGAAAAAACACGGCCTGCATGCTCCAAATGATACATGAGCGCATGGAGTGGCTTTATGGTTGTCACAAGGCAAACCAGGACCCTTCAAACTCATGCCATACCATACAACACCATACGGTACCAAAAAAAACACTACAATCGCACCATCCTACTTCCATGAACATCGAACAACAGCATCTGTTGTCCAAGAACGGACTTGATGTTCCATCCCAAAATCTCTAGGCCCGAAGACGTACTGTAAATGACACACTTAGATGAAGAGGAGTGGACTTTCCAGCCTCTGCTTGCCATAGCACATGAAAGCAGTGTCTAATCTGGTCCCGTTAAGGTTCAAATCTTTCGTCAAAAATTCTGACGTGTTGGCCGCATCAGTTCATCCACCACAAAACTTCCCTCAGCTGATCAATTCATCGATGCATATGCAACAATGAAAGCCGACAAACCAGTAAACTTGACAACAACCTTCGTCTATAGTTGTTGGATGGGAAGACCAGAATTAACAAACATCAAACCAGAAAGCTAAAGGTACAGTAGATGTCTAGCTGACAAGCAAAATAATGGGAACACCATCAAATTCGAGGCTTGCATTGGGGGCACCGCCATGGACAATGGGAAACCGAAAGCGAGCCCATCTCCGATCCCCTGTCCTGAGTCAGATTTGGTCGTAGCATCGGAACCGAAATCGCCGAAATCATCTCCCTCCTGGAGAGAACCAGGATGATGTGGAGCCTGTTACATGTCCGACATGGTCCTACAGGTAGAGTGTCCAAGGGCAGTATCCCTTTAAAGGGCAGCATGTTCCTTCGGCTGTCAGCCATTCCCCACGGAAGATACTGAAGGATGGTGATCCCCTGTGCAGTGGAAGCTCGCCTGGACATGGATAGCAGTCAAGCATCACTTCTCGAACGTGTTGGAAAATGGAACAAATTCAAAGTCAGGTGATTGCCATTTTGAAGACAAATCTTGTTGATGCATACTTTGGACCATTGAGAAGGTACGCAGAAAATGTTTTTGAATGTTTGCAAATGCAGAGTTCCTGGCAATGTCTAGATTTAGGGTGGGAAGACTCCGCCACACATTGCCTTAGGATGCTGGAGGCTCAGTGTGAGCCAGCCCGCTGCCATGAAACCTACCGAGCCAGCCAAGATAGATTAAGTAAGATAGTAGATAATCAGCATTTCAACAAGAAAGACCCTATTAAGATCTCTACTACAGATTTACATAGTATGAGTATGGTCTACAGTCAAGCAGGCTACTGTCAACAGAGCTTTGCTCCGAATATACTGTGCTGTTGAGCTAGCAAATGGCATCGTTCATTGATGTCACTGATTCCTTGCCCATCTCGAGAAATGGGGCTTTGCAATAGCCGGAACAAACTGGAGAAGTTTTGGATACTCTTCCTTTGCCCAAAAACAGCTACAGTAACGATGGAATTGGTTCTGCCGGCGATTGAAAGGCAGCTCCTTGTCAGAAGGCAGCCGTCCTGCCAGTGGCTACCGCAATCTGTGGTCACATGTTTCAGCCATTTCCAGCCGAACTATTCCGAAGTGACATCATAATCATCGCTCAAGCTCCAACATGTCAAACATGTGCATGAAAATCGTTTTTTCGACACCGTTGCCACGTCAGAACAAGACCTCAACTCATGGTCACCATTCAAAGTTCCACCTCTGGCAGCTCCACGAAGTTCATGTTCTCCATGTGCGAAAGTGCAGTTGGCAAAATTGCAGGAACCCTGGCGACATCTGATCAACACAGCGATCTCAGTCAGATCTAATTCCTCGAGGATTCCAACAACCATCGTTTTCCATGGTTTCTACCATAACAACCATTGTTTCATCAAGGGATTTCAATTACCAAACGGGATGAACATAGATCAACCACTGTTTTAATGGTGGTGGAATCCCACAAATTCCATATCCAAGTGGCAACTAATCCCACAAATTCCATATCTAACTAGCAACTGTCGAAGGAAGTGTGGAAGCATCGTTTTGTGCATCCTTTGGCGCGCAAGAAATGACCCCCAAAAGGAAAGCAGCATTGCCTTGGCCCATTTGCGGCAGAGCCTCGGGGTCCCATGATCTACATGCCCGGGTGATGCAGTCATCTCTTCTGAACCATATGGCTGTTGATCAAAAATAGAACCCAAAAAATTCTCCAAAATTATGGTTGTTATGGTTGGTTTATTACTTTTCATTAGTGTAAATGGTTAATATAAAGGATGATAACTGGTGATACCCTCATTTTAAGACACCGCCATGCCCTTCCAAGCTTCTATCATTGGCATCATCAGCCACAACTAGCCATAGGACTTGGATCACAGTTCTGAAATCCAAAGGTTTGCCCTGTGAGTTTGACTCTTGGTGACCATTAGCATAGAGAACGCCCGATCCTAGGGGAGGTGCCTCCTAGCCACGCACCATGAACCACCAAACGAATGAACAAACCTGGGAATGGGAAGACTCCAGGGAGTGGAGAGCACTGCGAAATCATCTCCGAGGCGCATGGTTTTGTAGAGATCTGGCTTTGGTTGCAACTCCTGTAGCCAAGGCCAGTGCAATGGGGAGGCTCCAATATTGATATTAATGGGGAGCAGTTACAAGGCTATTTTCATGATTTATATGAATTTATATGTAGTGTCTATCCAGTAATGTTTCATGATTTATTGATTTTAAATTTACTACCGTTTGGTGAACGGGCACCCTTGGTCGCTCCAACTCGCTCCACCTTTGAAAGGGCCACAAGGATACCCCTCACTCCATGGCTTCCTCCCAAGAGCCAGTAATAACTGTAATCACTGACGCTTCCTATATCATTGACGATCCTGACAATCTGTTTTTTGATTGAATACAAACTATCCATTTGTTATTGATGTTGGGAATTCTTATTGGAGATGATTGTGGAACATCATACCGGTGGTATCATTCATAGTGGAACCAGCTTGCACAACAGCCATGGTGTTGGGAATTTGGATCCCTCTTCGCCCAGAAGTTCATGAATCCCTGGGATATTCGTCCAAAGTGTCGATGAAACATCTGGCTTGTCCAAGTTAAGGGATGCAACCCCAAGTCACTGGCCGTTTTCACCGTTGCGGTTGTGCTATCAATAACGGCTATCAGCCGCTAGCAACTTGGATTGTCAGTACCACCCAGTACCACCCTGGCAACGGACAAACCCATCGCTTGGTGTTGATGCGCGTGAGGATCGTTTCCTCTGGAGTAATGAGCCTCCTCCGACCCCCCGTTGGTCAGCCGTGACTCCTCCCCACCATGGGCAAAGCCTCGATTCAAACGGAGACAACGCTGGATGTGTGAATATATATCCGGAGTTTAGAGTTTCTGATTATCAAAGCATATGGCATCTTGAGGATTTGTTTTAGGGATTCCTTCAGATTTTCTGAGGATTTCACTTTTGTGGATGCCATGTTTTAAGATTTTGTAGGATTTTACCATCCTTTGTTTAGCATCTAAGGATTAAGCTTCGAAAGATGGATGCCGTTGTATTGAAGTCGGCAGGTCTGATCAATGCTCACAGATTCATTATGATGAAGTCGTTGCATCTCACTTTGAACATCTAATCATCGGAACGACCAATCAAACATATAGTCTGGAAAGCTACTATAGGAACCACTTTTTCCACTTCGCTGACCATCCGCGGGTTTCGCCCGCTGGCTAAAACCTCCATCGGAACCAATCAAGTTCAGGTTACCATCCATGATGGCATGTACAACCTCAAGAGAAAAGGCTGGCGGCACTGCAAGGTAACCTTCGGCCACCCCAAGTTTCCCAATCACTCAGCCCCGTGCTGCACAAACGACCACGCTTGCACTTTCCCACACCTGATGGACTTTTCAAAGGATGCTCTGGTCATCTCTGGTCATCTCTGGTGGTCAGTGGTTTGATGATGTTTGAAGCCGTTTGATGCCTAGCATAGCAGCTGAGAGTCTTTCCAGTCTGAGCAACCGGCTGTGAAACTTGCACATCTCAGTCTTGGCCATCTTCTCCTAGGCAAGGGAACCGTTTTCGGCAATGTTTTTTATGTCGGGAAGTACAACAATTCCACCAATGGAGTCCCTAAGATTCCGTAAAAATCTACTGTGCAATCTATATCATTGGATGACTCGCTGACATATTGGACACAGCACAGGTTGACGTTGCATCTGCTCTTCGCCTGATTTGCCTTTGTTGGAGCCATTGCTGAACTTCGTGTGACCGGCGCTCCAAATTGCAGCAACTGAGCACAAAGTCTCTGAGCAATGGCAGCGGATGCATCCAAGCAGAAATGACTGGCGGGTTCATCAAGCTTCACACTGCTACATCCTGGAATTCCCATGGAATGCCCACAAAGAAGTCCAGTGACACACAATGGCTATTTGATCTGTTTGACAATTAGTCTGAACATCGGGCTTGTTTCCAAAATAATTGATTCCTGATTCATCCTGATGTTTGGGAATTCAAACAAAATGGACAGAGAGGATCAGAACCGAGCAAAGAGCAGGATTGCAAGGTTGAATTCTGCCTGTGTACCACTTGATTTTTGCGCACCACTCGCGGCTTCCCAGTGGCCAACAATATAGCTTGTTAGCTTCTATGGCTCATGGTTATCCCGAGCAAAAGCCGAACTTGAAACCGGTCCCCCACTTTTGAAGAGACACGTTCACTACTTTATAAATAAGATTCTTACCATGGCCAGCACCAAGTCGTTGCAAATCATATGGCAAGCAAAGATTGGTTGGTTCGGCAAACAGCTCTCGAGCATTATCTTACATTATGTGTTTTAGAAAATAATGTAAAACAAAAAATGTGGCTAATTGACTTGTCACGGCTGGCACGGCTGACAGCACTCTCTCTTTCATCGACCTGCAGCCAGCAACTTCGAAATGTGGAGCAAAGTAACCAATGCGCGCAACGAGGGAAAGTGCCAACCGACAAGAAGAATACGGTCTCCAATTCACAGTTTCCTTCAAAATGGGAACCCCAAAAATGTGTGGATTATTGTCAAAAATGATGAATTTCAAATGATTTGGGGGTACCCACATTTTTTAAACACAACCAAATAAAGGAAAGGTACAGCTGATTTTCAATTTCACACACACCTGCAGGGGCAGCACTAAGCAGCATCCATCCACCACACTTCCGTGATCCGCGGTGATTCTGGGATGAGGATCACCTGGAGGATCCTTTACATCATTGATCATCGCTATACAATCAGTGCTCCATGATGGGGAAGTTGAGTCAGCCAATATATGGCTATGGGTCAATATTAACCATCAATACTAAGCAACAAGAATGGGGAAAACAATAGTTAATGATGGGAACCAGGGGTACAGGGTTTTGCCCCACAGCCATATTGAGAATTTGTCACTCACCACCGTCTTCCCTGGCAGAATCTGGAGGTTTCTTAAAATATGGAACCCCCAAGTTCTGGTTGAGTAATTATTGACATAAATATCATAGATGCGGGTCCCCAAACCACATCTCGCAGCCATTGTGAAACAAAAACCAGTGGCAGGGGGGAGACTGTGGTAGACTTGAATCACTAGCCTCTTCCCAGAGCCTCTTCTTAGAATGAGAAGCGGGGCCACATGGATCAATAAGAATATCAACAGCCAACAATACTTCCCACCACGGGATAAGGAAGTAAAGCCTCAAAATGTTGATTTGTGATGTTCCAATTGTATTAAGATGTATTCTATTTTCGTTTGCTGAAAGATTCGAGAAAAAAAACAGTTACAGCACTGTGATTCACCGTTTTCAGCCACTGATTGGACCATCTCCAGCGCTAAACGCGCTCAACCCGCCTTTGTTTCGCTGCCAACCTTCTTCCGTGGCTCCAGCGGTCTGTCCTCCTGGGCATGACGGAAACCGGCCAGCCGCAGTGTTGGCATCTCGATGCTGCGCGTTGTGAGATGAACGTCAGTGGCTTTGGATGGCTGATCAAAATTGTCAAGCTCAGTGTTGCAGGATGTTGCAGGTGAAACATGGTGAAACGTGGTGGAACATGGTGGACTGGAGAAGCTGATCTGATCCCTGGATTGGCTTCTTGCTTCTGACTACTTGGTCCTTACCCAGTTTTGGTTGGAAAGACCCACAGCTTCTAAGCAGCACCTGCTGCCAGGCTGATCCTGCCACTCCCAAGTACCACCGCTGAGTTCCACTCCTGCGACCAAGTCCCGAATGGCATCACTGCCGAAGGGTCCCGCACGCATGGCCTGAGCTCCAAATCCGAGCTCTGCCGTGAAACACAGCATGATCACGGCCACCAATGGATGTTTCTCAAAACAGGGGACCCCAAAAATTGGTAGTTTCTTACTGTAAATGATGAATCATGGACGATTTGCGGGGTCCCCTAGTTTGAGAAATCACCAAATGTTCGGTGGAAAATGTTATGTCATGGCTGTCCTGGTATCTGAGTCCTGTTTGTTCAGTACATTTGAACCTAAGCTTGAGGATCGTCAGGATTCAGGACGGAGCCTTCCCAATTTTCGAGTGGACTGGTGAGGCCCGGCCAAGGCTTTTTTGGAGCTGTCAACTTTTGGTGGAATAATTTTGGGGCTGTCGGGAATCACCATTCATGGACATCCCGCCGTGCAAATCACGGTGCAAATCAGCATGATCCAATATGGAGATTTCTTAAAATACTGGTACCCCCAAATCATCCAATATTAACTATATTCATAGTAAAAAACCATCCATTTTTGGGTCCCGAAAAATGGCTTGAGAAACCACCAAGCCATGACCTGAGCACCAAAACACAAGTCGAGAGAATCTCAGATCCCAGCAAGGTCGAAGGCTGTTTTGCCACCGTCGTCTTGGGCCTGTCAAGTTTCAGGAGAATTCTGTTGTGAATTTCTCCAACTTTTCGAGATGTTTGAATCGAAAAAGTTATGAATCTAATGACTTTTTGAATCTGTGAGTTTAATTCATCCAATGAGTCCAATGCATTTGCGCACTTGCTGTTCTTCAAGCGGTTGTTAGTCTGACCCAATCTATATTCCATGTCTGTTGTGTTCATTCGTACTTCTCATTCGTCCATGTCACCTCATGAGCAGTGCTAAAACCGGCTCCCTCAAAATACCTTGAAGCTTCGCTGCGATGATCTGTAAACCACCTAACACCCATTATGCCCTCCTGAAGAAAATCCAGCCCTTCATCTTCGTCCAAACCATGTACCAACATGTCCGAATCACTGACTGACCTGAAGTCTGAGAATGTTTCGTTAGATGATCTTTGCTTTTCTTGAGATTATAGTGTAAAGAACAATCTAACAAAGAAAACAGAATGCGGATAGATGTGGTGATCCATGCTGGTGACTGCCAGCTCGGTATCAGGACCGGTCCCTCCTGGAGTCCCCCTTCCCAGGTGCCATGATGTCAGCATCACCCTGCTCCACCAGCAGCTTGCACATCTCCTGCCGTACCAAGCTACTGCGGCATGGGTCAGGTGCTCCCCCTCCACCCTTCCCCGATGACCAAACAGCCTCAAGCCCTAAATGTGTCGAGATGTGTCTATAGTCCTCTGAGATGCTAAAGCAATTTTCTTGCAACAATGACAAATCAACAAAGAAATCTTAAACGATCGTAAGTGCTCATCAACAAAGTCAGAAGCAGGAAAACTCTCAAGCCGATCACGAAAAGCAGTAGATTTATCAATTCTTCCACAGCAGAAAACTTTCGTAGCCACGAAGGCTGACAGTTTCCGTAAAAATGTTGCGAGTTCCCAAAACTTGGGGGTTGCCTCAGCTAAGTCAGCTCTTTGCCATAATCTTGTCGGTGAAAAAAGGTG
Organism: Symbiodinium kawagutii; assembly: GCA_009767595.1. Classification (NCBI taxonomy): domain Eukaryota; class Dinophyceae; order Suessiales; family Symbiodiniaceae; genus Symbiodinium; species Symbiodinium kawagutii. The sequence continues at coordinate 297,118 of VSDK01015191.1, forward strand.
CCTTATCAGTTTGATTCCTCAAGTAATGACGCCAGGAAGGAATGGAATTGATTAAAACATATGGTTAAACATATGGTTCAACAATTATAGTACTAAAGCATTTGTTTATAGTACTTAACCAACTATTTTTCCGGGTTCCCCATTTTAAGAAAACACCATGTAGTCAAACAATGTCTAGCACACAACAAAAAACGTCTTGCCCCTCGTGAAGCTGCCGAAGTCAGGCCCGATCCAAATCGCAGGGGGGGCGATCCTAACCAAGTCATAAGGGATGATGGGATATCCCAAACAGGAAGATTTGGCAATCCAATGATCAAAATCATGATTGCTAATTCCCTAATTTGATGATCAAAAATGATGGATTAGGCAATTCCGCAAAAAATCACAATGGATCATCATTCTGGGAGATTACGAAGTATAGGAAATCATGCTTGTTTGAGGCAAGCGATTCTGTTGTCCAAAACAACATGCGAAGACTTACATCTTGGGGCCCCTTAGTTGGCTAGGTTAGCTTATAACTTAGGGGAACTACCAGTTATGCTGATAGATTGGTAGATATAACTATAGTTAAATGGCTTATTAATCAACTTATAACCAGGGGGGCCCACCTTGTACAAATCAGCGACAACGACACCTGTTCAGCTCCTCCAGACCGTTTCCTGCAGCCGACATCAATGGCGTTCCTTAGCTCGACCAGCTGAAAACCACTGAGTTGTCAGCATCTATGGTGCTACACTGAAGCTACCACCTTGTCGCAGCCAGGGTCGGGCGAGAACGATACACCATGATCTCCAATAAACCAGTGGAAAACATCGCAGCTGGGTGAAAAATCGACCATCGAAAAGCCGGATCGAAAAATAACACCTCCCAAACTCAAAAAACTGTTTCTGCAGCGATTTGCAATAGAAGGCACCCGCTATGGGAAAAATCAGCCATAAAAACAGCAGAAGAACGGCTATGCTCAGATTGTTTCTTAGTGCGAACTCTGAAGCTGTCTCTTCTCACCCTTGAGGTCTATGCGGCCTGTCTTGGAGGCGATGTTGATGTCAGCCCCGAGACTCAAAAGAGTTTCCACGCTTCCCAGCTGCCTAGGTCACTCAGTCAATGACACGTCAGTTCTGGGCAGTTTTCATGACGAATTCTCTCAGCGAAATCACACAAATCATCCATGAATCTCGATCATCCATCATCCGTATGCTCTACTCTTGTCGCTCTGCTCGCTCTCTTGTTGTGAAAAAGTACTGATGTTACTGGTGTTGCTTTCGCTTCGGACCTATCATGAACTGGGAACCAAATGGTCATCAATGGTGGAATCGCGGTGTTCTCCTTTCCACAAAGCCAACATCCATTGTTGTTTGTCGTGTTTCTCTTTCTGCTTGCCTCAACAAATGGAACCTAAGAATACCTAAGAGATTGAAACTGATTCAAGAACCACATGTCTTTATTCTCCTGCAATTTTTGAATAGGACTCAAAATGAATCCATTGTTTGGAACCTCAAGGGTTCGACAACAATCCATTCACAGCCAGCTGGTTGGCATTTTCCGAGTCTTGGATGAATAGGATTGGCAGTTGCCCAGTATGCTGAGTCTGCAACTTGTTCCTCACAGCGTAACGAACCTGGCGGTGAACTCTAGCCATCAACTTCTCTAGCGTTGAGCCACCGGTTCCTCAAAACAACCATGTCACATTGCTGTAAATGCAGTGCCCCAGACTTTGCTTCTAATCCAAAAGCATCCCAGGAAAACATAAGACAAGCGTATCTCACTATCACTTGTTGTGTCATCATCACATCGTCCTCAAAATGACAACCATTCAACCAAACAAAACCCATAACCACTTTGATGGATCAAAAAGATCAAACAACACAAAACAAATCGAAAAAAGTAAAACAATACAAACAACACATGGAAGCGAATCAAAGCAACAGTTAGATACCCTGGGTGCTTATTGCATTGTGCGTTCACAAATGAGGCAACTTTTCAACGGCGCAAGGAGACGGGAGCACGGCAGTCCAGCCTTGATTTGGGCAAAGGCGTGGAGATCTGCTGGCTGGTGGTGAAATACATGTGAATAATTGGTAATGATCATCCATGGTGGTTAATAATGGGTATTAATGCCAATGGTGGTATAAATCGTCAATCATGGGTAGTACCATTAGGTATTGATAGTGACTAATAACGGGAATTAATTCATATTTATGGCCAATACTAGATATTTGGTTGAAAATGGTCACGTTCCTTCAAAGCTCTCACCAAGCATTTAGCATTCCGCTCCTGCCAAGGTGTCGCCACCTCCCAAACATTGGGGGCTTGAACTTTCGCAGAGCTTTGGACTGCTGAACTCTCCCCACCAGGCCACCAGAGGCCATCTGGCAGTGGGTTAAAACCCCGTACCCCTGGTTCACCCATCATTAACGATGCTTTTCCTTACTATTGGTTGGTTGTTGTTCCCCATTATTGGTTGACTAATATTGATCCATAGCCATATATAGCTGGTATATCCCCTAGTATTGTTGCTTATTATCCCCTATTATTAACCATTAACCAGCTAGAAATCACCATTGGTTGGTTGATTAATATTGACCCATAGCCATCTGGATCCTCCCACGATCTCCGGGCTTCCCTGCCATAGTAATCCTGCGCATTGACGTCCGCACCGTTGTCCACCAACTCCTTAACCTGCCATGGTCTGGTCACCGACTTTGGAGACTGCCGCGTTTCTGCTTGGGGACACAGAATCTTTGGGTATTGATTAATGGTTTGTAATTATGGTTAATAACAATGGTTAGCAATGGGTATTAATCTTTTATCTTATGTTTTTTTTTATGTTTTTTAATGTGTTTATATGTTTTCATGTTTTTGTTTCTTTTTTTCTAATTAATGATGGCTAGCAATGGATATTAATGCCAGTGATAGTGGTATTAAACAGTTTGGAGACAAACACTTGGTGAAACTGTCGGGCCCCAATCCTTGCCCTCACAATCGGCGAGAAGCTTTATGAAACTGTTACCTCTGAAAGTGGGGACATCCGACATTGGCAGTGAAGCTGGTTGCAACCTTCCCGAGTCTTCAGCCATGTTTTGCTTTGATTCTGTCAGATCTTGAGCTACTTCTCCAGAAAATGAGGTGATCTGCTGAGAGACAACTCGAACATCTGGGGATGTATCGACACCTGAGCGACATCACCGTTGTAGGCCGCTTTCATGAGCTCAGTGCAGCCACCTCACAAGCCGCTGGTGATCGGCAAAAGCCTTTTGAGGTCCCATGGCATTCTGGGGAAACGCTCTATGACTTCCTTATAATTTGCTGATGACATTTGAAAAAAGGTCTTTTTCTAGGTGAAGAGAGATGAGGGCAGTTCAACTGCGCAAGATTTCGAGTGCAATCACCCTGAGATCTCTCCAACGCAACTGAGCAAACTTGGCAGATTTTCCAGGGGGAAGCTGTGGGGGACTTGGCAGGAGAGCTTGAAATGCGCGGGGGCCAAAAAGGAGAACGACTACGCAAGGGACCAACACCTCAGCCCTGAAATGTGACCTTCGACTTCCACCTCCAGCGAGTCCAGGAAAGAAACTTTGCTCTCTCCATGTTGAGCTTCAAATGGTGCCAGTAGTCATCACTAGTCACCTCCATCCTGAGGCGCCCACTGTCCAAGATTCCATGCTTGGGTTTGTCACCATCGAAAGCTGGCTCAGGCTCTGTTTGTCCCATCCTGAGTGCCATGAGATGCCATGAGGATGAGCAAGGCTTGGTTCAGTTCAACCAGCCACGACCACCCGGTCAGACTTCATGAGATTTCATAAGGCACATGATTTTTAAATTGACAATACAAATATATGCAGCTATACATCATGAGTAACAGTATATGCATGCCATACGCTAGTATGTGTAAAGGGCATGATAGTATTGAGAAAAGAAGTATACAAAACAAGACCACCACTCAGTTTGAGGTTCACGACATGGCAATCCCACACGGGATTCTGAGTTGCTATAGCATGGCTATGACAATGTTGTAATGCCATGGATAGGAGCTGCCACAGTAACGAAGAAACCTGTGATTCTGTATGCTGTGGGCCCCCGGGTGAATCCCTGTGAGTGCAGCCAAGTTGCATGCCCTGCAAAAACGCAGGTGAATAGAGAGCAGTCCTGAGCACGTCAAGACTTGGCAGGCGACACAACTCACATCATGACTGGCTCGATAGATCTCAGTGGTCGTCAGATTCTTGGTCCGCTGGACTTTCGTGGCTGTGACAGGTACGCTGTGGTACATTTTACTGTTGGGCAGCTTCATGAAAACAAAGAATTATTCAAGCTTGGACGTGGTTGGTTAAAAGTTGTATTGCCTGTGCTTTTCACCCCCAACATCCATTGGACAATTGTGATTCTGGTGGCCCGTGGGTTCAGCTGGCCACAGTTTCACACAACTGGTGAGCTTCTGATTGACCCCACAGCGGATGCTACGGGACTGCTCTGATGGACAGTCCGGATTTCTTGGTACATTTTTCATATCCTATTGACCACTGGACGTCCATCATGAAGAATACAGAAACTGCGCATGTTCAATGATTCAAACTGCATCAAACTGCAACCAATTATTGAAACACAGCAGTTTCAATCGTTGTTTCAATACAGAATTCAGCAGAATACGACAGGAATTTCAATGATATGGATATGGTGGTTTCTTAAAATAGGGGTACCCCCCAATCATCCATTAATGAGCATGCTGCATGCTTGATAATAAACCAACCATTTTCGGGGTCCCCTATTTTGAGAAACCCCCATATTGTTGGTTGGTACCGTGCTGAAGCTCGTTAGTTGCAGGGCAAGAATCGCCACCAGCAATGCTGTGAGAAGGTGACCTGAGTCAATGGGATGCTCAGGGTTCCATTTTGTTCCGCAACTCGAATGCTGGTTTCTCAAGCCATAGGGGACCCCCAAAATGGTGGGTTTGTTACTATGAACGGTTAATCTTGGATGATTTGGGTACCTCTAGTTTGAGAAACATCACTCAATGTGAAGATTATCCTCCATGTTGAGAAACCATCTATTGTGAATGGTCAATCTTGGATGATTTGAGGGTGACCTACTGTTAGAAACCACCGAATACGCAAATTGGAAATTCATGTGCTGTTCTGGAGATCATATACTCACATCGACGGATTTTAAACCACTTCTAGACATAGAGATCAACAAAGTCTCTCGGCATATCTATATCACATCAACTCTCCATATTTAAAACATGATTTCTCATTGTTTAACATGTTCAGGTCGAAAGGTATGTCACAGCGTGGGGTAAATCAAAGCTTAATGTTGGTTTGTTGATGTTAATTGGTAGGTGATGTTAGTTAGTTGTTCTGTGATTTGTGTCAAAAACCCTGCCCTCTGGTAAACGGACCTGGAAGTGGAAAATCCCCCCATTTATAGCTGGTTAGCCTTTAAAGACTTTTTAGCTTCAAGTTTGGTTTACCAAAAAGTACATCTAAGCATGTCAAAACAGTTGTGTCTAGGCTCCCAGTGCGTGTAGCATTGCACCAGGTAGCGTAACCCCCCTGTTTTCGACCAACAGTTTTCATGCCAGCCACGGATTGTATAACCCTGGTTGGAACATGCGTTTACCAATTGATTCAGAGGTTATACAACCACAACTTTTCACTTTCACTTTTTTAAAATGCTTTTACTTGTTTTTTTACCACCGCAACTAACCAACAAGCAAAACAAAACAACCATGTTGAACAAAACCCGTCGCTCAAAGTTTCATAAACCTTCATGAAGGGATATCAAAACAAACTTGTCGATCAACCATTGTTGGTTGAAAAGCTCTAGGTCCAAGATCCCGACATCGTCGCGCTCGCACCATGGTCCTAGGTGGGTGTGGGTGCCCAACGTGAACACCATGTGTTGGTAAACAGTGAACGGCTTTCACACATTGAAGCGACATGAACCAGTACGATAGACGACGCAACATCAGGTCATATTCTTACAGTATTCTTGCGCCAACAATCAAATTTGGAACTCCAAATTCAAAATATTGCCTGCTGAAAAAGTGCCTTGTTTAGAATGTAAGTGGTACGCCCATGATGTTCTGAAATCGCGGGACCCGCATGGGAAACGTCTGATGCAGTCCAATCTGTTCAAAAGTTTTGCGCAGATCCCAAAAGTTGAGTCAGTTGAGTTCGAACGCATTGTTTTGGCCACTGTTGAACGCTGTCCAAGGTCCACACGGAACTGTAGGGTATGGGTGGTCTTCGAGCCAAAAAGATGCGCTGATGGAAGCCAGTCATGGCCAAACGCAGCTGGAAGCTGAGTTTCATCCACTGGTAGAAAAACCATGTCGCTGGCTATGCGAGGCATTTTGAAGTCCATTTCCTTGGCGTTGCTCTTCCAAAAAAAATCCGATCAAACGATTGGATTTCAGTCATCCACTTGGATCCCCAGCAAAAGCCTCAGGAGAGTCAAAGGCCGTGCGCGGACGAAAAAAACATCGGCAGCATGGGGTCTCCACAAAAGAGATGTTAGATCTCCCACTTGAAATCTTGAAAGGTTGGTTAATAGGCATCACGACCCAGGTTTTAAATATGGCGGTTGGTTTCCCATAGAAACCAGTGATTTAAACAGCATTTAGCCCTCACAACTATTTCTTTCAGCGAAGGCAAGAGTTGGTTTGCACAGAGTTCCACCATGGAGTCCCAAAGTTGCCCTCCTGGGATGGCAAGAGGACGGTCGCTGCTGCTTCCAGCAAGGGCCCCGCCAGCTCCAATGATCGCAGCATTTCCAGGCGAAGGATTTGAGATATCCGAGGCTCCAGGAGCCTCGCCACCACCGGTTGGCAGGCCCAGGTGGCTTCTCTGCTAGAGCCCTTCCCTGGGCATCGTCCTTGGCCCATGCCTTTCCAGGCAGGACACTTCCGACGGCGTTCTCATTTGCCAAATCCGAACTGTGTGAGGCATCAGCCTCTGCATCTGCCATCATCTTCACCATTGATGAGAGCGGAATCTTCAAGGTAGTGCATAGCTCCCTCAGCCTGCTCCACTGAACTGGACCTTTTGTGCTAAGGAGGATCAACATTTCACCTATTTCACGTGCAAGAGAAAAATCCGACAGGGTGGCAGCAAGCTTGTCGAGTTTTAGGCGCAATCGCCGTAGAATGATTGGACAGATCTCCTCTCTCTTCTGCATGAAATCCTCCACCACCGGTTTGTCTGTCTTAAAACTCCAGTCGCTGATGATCCACACATCCCTTTCAGGTGGTTGTCGCGTGCCATGTACATCATAACCTGCAGGCCTAAGCACCTGTAGTGCCGGCGGCTTGGTGGATTCCTTCATGGCATCAATCACTGCCTGTTTGTCACAAAGCACTGCGATACAATACGCAGCCTTCCCGTCATGATGTTTTTTCACATAGGCTTCCAACTCCCGACTCATCCACTTGGGCACTTCTTTTTCATCTTTCATCCAGTTTTTCCTTGTTCCAGTTGTCCTGTGTTGGATGGTAGTTGTTCATCAACACGTCCTCCTGCCGCTGCCATTGATCTGGAGCTTTGCTTGTGGCATACAAGCCAGGCCCAAAGTGGCAGTCCTTCTGCGCTTCTTTGCTGGCGAACAGTTGAACCTTCTCCTGCTTGGAAATGTCTGTAATGAGATCAAAACCGATCTTGTTGGTGTAGTGATATAGCACCGTCCAGTCTTGCTCCCTTCCCGCCGGCCTCTTGTCTAATGCAAAACTCCACACGTTAATATTGGTGTTTTTGTGGACAAATGTCTTCTCCTCTTGATCCAGACTGTAGCCCTCGTCCACAAACTCCTCGCCCTTCTTGTACTCCGTGCTGAGGAAATATCGTGACAGCGGGGATTGGTTCATGGCAAATGTCACATTTAGTTCTCACAACTATGGGTGTTTCTCAACACAGGGGACCCTAAAAATGATTGGTTTAATATAACTGGTTAACGTTGGATGATTTGGGGTAACCCTAGTTTGAGAAACCACCACGATAGACTATCCTCCATGTTAAGAACATGTCACGACGATGTCGACGCCCTACATCGAGTTGGGTTTCTCCTGGAAGCGATTGATTGACACGATCCATATGAGCCTACACAAGTGACAAGTGACGTAGGAGGGCTGAGTGCCTCCATGCCTGAAAAACAACCCACGCAGCCGACACACGATGATGAAGTGGCCATGCTTCCTTTCAGTTCCAACAAACTAAAAAATCAATCACGACTTTCGAATGTTGACAACTCGCGCAAGTGTTTTTGCTCTCAGCAAATGCCAGATGCATCCCGATCCTTCTCAAAATCAGCGATCCCAATGTATCACAACTGCCAAGACAAGAACTGGTGCACGTGGACAACGACGGAGAAGTACGGGATTCCCCAATCTAAGAAGCTGACATGCCACTTTGAGCGAGTGAACTTGCCTGTTCGGTCGCATCATTTCCTGTACAACTCAAGTGGCGCTTTGGGTCTTTCCTCATGGAGTTCGTACGTGTGGCGATCTCCAAATCATTTCTTGGCGAAGGATGCAACCTCAACGGGTGAACAACCACCGATGAACAACGCAATCAGGAGCACTTAAAAGTTGGATGGGGTGAAATGAGGCTTGGGTCAAAGATGTGGCTACAACCTGGTAGATAGACTATGATCATGATAGATCAACCATAGTGCTGGGTGTTTCGATCAATTTACGTCTTAACAATTGAACAGGGGGACCGTTCGGGGTGTAGCACCGCTGCGGCAGCCCTGTGTTTTTCTTGAGCCAAAGTATCACACAAGTAGAAGTTCAACCCGGACCTTGCTGGGTGACTGGAAAGTGTGATATGTACATGATTGGATTGGTCTACGTGGTTATACACGACGAATGCATAGCTCATAGTGGTAAGGATATACTGTACATATACCAGGGCCACGGGGTATGTAATATTTCAACTCCCCCCTCGCCGTTGGCATGTTACTATGTACAGGCAGCGCGAGCAAGCTCAGCGCCTTATCCTTTGGACAAATTGAATGGTAAGTCTGTTCGGATGCCCAACAAGTTCAATGCTGGTCCCCATTTTTGGGGCGCAAGCGCTTTTGTAAAGATGTCAGCAGCTTGCTCATCAGTCTTACAATATTCCAGCACTACCGAGTCATCGTGAAAAGCTTCGCTAAGTGAGCCAAGATTGATCTTGTGCGTCCTTTGGATATGACGAAGTTTTGGTGAATAGCCTTTACGGACCACGATGATAGTGGCTTGGTTGTCTTCTTGTCGGATGAGTTTCACGGAGCGCTGAAGCAGCAGCTCCCAGAGCGATAAGGCAGGGAGGCCCTCTGTGAACAGGGAGTGAGCAAGGCTCACCACTTCACTTTCTGTTGTAGAGCGTGACGTGGAGGTTTGACGTTTGGAAACCCAGGCCAGTGGAAAGTGGGTGTTGGGTCCCTTTAAAACGAGGTATCCTCCCGAGGTAGAACGAGAAGATTCCCGATCTCCTGCGAAGTCCGCATCTACAAACAACTCAAGGTGTAAGTCCTCTGGCTTATCGTTCACTGTGCCAACCAAGCGGTAGTGTGGTGTGGAGTCGATGTA
>VSDK01015191.1:320091-330420 GCA_009767595.1 Symbiodinium kawagutii
TGGGCGGAGCCGGAAGGGTCGGCTGACGATGGGGCAGCTGGTGTGCTTGCAGACGCGCCAGAGGCTGCGTCCGGAACCGAAGGGCGCTCGCTCATGCACGCTACGGCAAGAGCGGCGAATAGTGGGGCAAACCGGTGCTACGACTGTTGCCCAAAAAGATGATCAAACCGTAAGAAACAATACGGCTGATAACCAATTGAACAGGGGGACCGTTCGGGGTGTAGCACCGCTGCGGCAGCCCTGTGTTTTTCTTGAGCCAAAGTATCACACAAGTAGAAGTTCAACCCGGACCTTGCTGGGTGACTGGAAAGTGTGATATGTACATGATTGGATTGGTCTACGTGGTTATACACGACGAATGCATAGCTCATAGTGGTAAGGATATACTGTACATATACCAGGGCCACGGGGTATGTAATATTTCAACTTTAACTTCGAGAATTTGAAGAACCCTCATTCACCAACTACTATCAACTACATCCATCTTCGGTATTTTACAATACCTGTTGGAAAAAAACAAACATTTCCAGCAGCACAGCGCATCCCGCCTGCTGCTTTACACGTTCCCTGACGTCCGCCCAAAAGAGATGAATGTCGTAGGGATGCAGGTCCTGGGACAGCACCAGCTGTGAGGCTTCCCTTTGTGACGGTGGTACTTGGGTTTGCAGGTGGAATTTGAAGGGGGATGATAATACATGGTAGTACCATGTTGGGTTGCTCTTGCGATACTTGGGCTTCTAGGTGGAGTATGCGAATTGATCCCTCTCTATTTTGTTTTTGGGAACGGAGTGATGTTCTATCACCATTCTCTGCACACGGATGCACTACCCCAAAAAACCGAACATGATGTGTGTTTTTCTTGAAGGGTGCACCGCTCTTGGACAACCCCATGTCGTGGTGCATGCTTAAAATGCCGCGCACTCCAACCCATCCAAATGGAGGATCGACTGGTATATTGAACCTCATGGCCACCCCAGAAATGAATAGCACCCCCCTGAATTTGCGAGTTTTGGAGCTCTTGGTTTCCGAAGAGACAATCTGGGGCAATGGCCAGCAGTATGACCCGGATCCAGATCCGTCGCTCCTGATGACCGTTGTGCAACTTGTGCATCTTGTCGTTCATCGCAGGGTGCGGATGAACCCGCAACAATCCATCAACAACTTCGGACCTCTCGACGAAGTTCCTGGCTGCGACAAAAACCCTGCCTGAAACCTGGAGAATCATGAACTTCTGAGATTTTCGCATCAAAACAAAGCCATGAGCATCATGAACATCAGCTTTTTTCAGAGATCAGAGTGGATTCTTGGCACCCACCTGCCACATCCTGCCACCTTGCATCAACTTACCCCCGGCTCCTGAACAGCACTGGCTGCCTGCTCTCCTCATCTGCGAGCAAGGTGCCGCGAGTGCCACACCAACTTTGTGGATTGGCAAAGTCGACAAAACCCTTTCCGCCCGCCATGAAGCCTCGGTGTAGCAACCACAACCAGCAACTCAGCGGCTAGCAACTGCCAACCAAATACATCCAGCAACTGAGTCAAAGCAGTACCTACATGACTTGAGGGGAGCTGGAAAAAATCCGATTTACCACAAGACTGCATGTTCCTTTCAACATCTACTTCTATCGCGCGTGTGGCTTGCAACATGTTGCAACCATTTTGGGGAGGTCTAATCCCACTGTTCCAAGCAATGAGAATGGCTACTTGATGGCTATTGTAACATGCCAAGATTGACAAGTGCTGTTCCAACCACCGCTCTTTCTTTTGTACCCACCTCAATTGGCGATTAGTTGATCAGTCTCCCTATGCGAGTTCATAAACTTTGTGCACTTACCAGTCCAGTTCAATGTTTCACGTGTATCGTGACACGCAATTTGGGTGTTGACATAATTTATTGCCGTAAGAGTCTTATTCTGAGGGTCAGACCTATCAATGTCCACTTTCGATCCGCCTCAGACTGTCTTGGGCATGAGTGAGCAACCTAAAAGCACGACATGGGTTTAGCGGTGGTAGCTCGTGCTAATGTTGAATCGATGGTGAACACAACCCTGAACATTCCAAAAGACCGCGCTTATGAACTACGAAAACCAGCTTTACGTGTGGGTGTGGGTCAAAACCCTGTACCCCTGGTTCCCCCTCACTGACCATTGTTTTCCGTATAAAATGGTTGGCTATTGCTGGGTAATTTTGGCCCATAGCCATGTTTCGCCACGAAGATGTCCGCTGACTATCCAAATCTGAAAAGCAGTCAGCGCTCCAACGGACACACATGGACACACCAACAGCCACAAGATTCAATCCCCCGGACATGAAAATTACTGTAGAAGTATAGACAACGTCTGGGTGTCCTCATTTGTTCTAACAACATGTCTTCCTGGGAGGTTCCGCCGTTTTAAGATATCCATTGTGAACTTGCAGGCCTTTGGTGCTTCTGCATTTCCCATTCCAAAAAATTGAATGCTGTCACTCAACGTCACCTCTAAACCGGGCAAAAGGAGCCTGTACAGAACAAACTCCACATGACGAGAAGCAAGTAGCATCAACCTGAAACATCCTGAAACATCCTGAAACCGCATCCAATTTGACACAACAAGCCCAACAACTCCACAGAATCACAGGTGAAACCCATAACGAACCCCGTCATCCCACGCTTTGCGGCTCCCACCTGCGGAGTGGCTGCAGCCCAAATGGCCACCGAGCGTTCAGCCCCAGCTCCAGCATCCAGAGGCAAAGGCGAGGGATCGATCCATTGACCTCGAGCCGAAGCCATGCTGAAGCCATGCTGATCTCAGTTTCACAGGGTTTTTTGGGACATTGGATGATGATTGATTTATGCATGTTTTTGCGATGTTTTCCCCAGTGATGGGTTTTTGTTGAGTAAGTACTAAGTCGAGCGTCATCGTTTGTCAGGGATGCTGAGGGGCTGGTGACCAATTACATCAAGTGCAAGGCTCTGTGCTGTTGATCAGGACTCTTGGATTTAGTACAGTTGGCCAAAGGACAGAGTCCAGCTAACCACAGGAAGAGTACTGGCCACAAAAAATGAGGCCTGTATCATCTTGAACATCTTGGCTTCATCTCATACTGTGCCCTTTCGAGAGGATGAGATTCATCAATTTCTGAACCGAGCTGCTATGGTCGCCTGCCCCTAGTCCAGCATGTGTATGACCAACTGGTTGGTTGGCAACAAGCCATCAGTTGCTATCCCTTGGTCACTGGTTCATCAGTGATGACTATGCTTGTCAACCAAAGAACCATTGCTCAACCAAAAAGAAAGTAGTTGCTCATGGTAGTTGCTCAACCATGGCAACCGCCATTGTTTCACTACTCCCTGGGATTCCACCACCATTGATACAACGGTTCATCCCCTTTTGTAGTTAAAATCCCTTGATTAAACAATGGTTGTTATGGTAAAAACCATCGAAACAATGGTTGTTGGAATCCCAGGGTACTGGTGGATAATGCCATAGCTCAACCATCATCAGCCCATCCCATGATCACCAGCCAAGGGACCCATGCCCGGCGCATGCACCGCCACCAATCTTTTCAGCACCGCTTCGTCGGATGCGATCCGCTCTCCAACCAAGCGCTGGAGGTGGATGGATCCTACGGCTGCCATGGGGCCATGCGTTCAACGGTGCCCAGCAGCTGGGTCAACGGCACAGCTGGGTGAACACATGTGACCCTCCAACGTTGGAGGACTTCAGTTGAGGGTTTGGTGACATTTGAGATGGCCAATTTCACTCGAATTATTAAGTTGTTTCGACAATTTGATGACTTGGGATGAAATAGAATTGTAACTTATGGGCTGTGAGCTAGACAGTTTCCACAAGTTCAAGCACGTTCAAGGTGGAAAGTGAAGTTACACTCGTTTTGAGATGGTTTGAAGACGATGACCAAATGAGCACACTCGTGTAGTCGCGGTGGAACGGAAGCATGAGCTGTGTCTGTGGAAGCTCTACAGTAGCACGGTGGCATCGAAGTTTTTGCGGATGAACTCTCGCCTGTCTCCCGTAATGGTTTCTCTTCCCTGAGATACGCAAGAGAAAAAAAAACCTCCATCTGCGGCGTGTAAAAACAAGACAGCAACTACGTACTGTGTCACAAAATGGAGGGCAAATCAATGAGAAAATGTTACATCTGCTCGCAAAATTTGCGATGTAATTCAGCGTGACGCTTACAGAATCTTAGAAGTTCACGTAAGCCTGACAAGTTCAGAACTGACCCAAAAATCATTCCCGGGATGGAAAAATGTGCCTTATCCCTAATTTCACGTCAGGTCACCAACTTCAAGAAACCACAAACCGCCAAGTACATCCAAGTACGATGTTGGTCAAGTGCTCCCAAAGTCTGTTTGGTTCGAACCGAACCAAGGGGAAGACCTGTCACCCAGCTGCTGCTGCTCTCCTTGTGAATGTCCAGCCAACACAATGGGCCTGGACCCTGTCTCCGAGAGGAACTGCTCGAAGGCGTTCAAAATGTCTTGAAAAGCCAGGTCCCAACTGCCGCCCATGCCGGCCTCGAGACGGACGACGGATACGAAGTTTGAAGATCCAAAAACAAACAGAAAACTGTATGAAAATGGTATGATAGTGGCAGTGGTATAGATATGCGTTATTTTATTTTGAAATCATCGTATGAAGTCATAACATATGAAATTAGATCATATCATTGTCATTATAATCGTGATGACATATCATGAATCATTATGATGTATTACGATGTCATGAAGGAATCAAGGAACTAATGCATCAGACTGAATCTGCTCATCTTAGTCAGTCGTGATGTCAATGCACTGCATCCCAAATATCCTCTGACTCCCGCCCAAGCGTCATGCCTGGCGATACAGTGGAGCAAATGCTCGACAGGCTGATGTGAATGCGGTGCACGCAGTCATCTGATGTCGAGTGTTGAAGCCCATCCATGTTTCCTGCAGAAAAAATGGTTATGGGTCAATATTGACCATCAGTAATGGCTTATAATAACCAACCAAATCATAGGGAAAACAATGGCTAATGATAGGGGAACCAGGAGTACGGGGTTTTGACCCACAGCCAAATCTCCGAAAAAAAAAAAACAGGTGCTTTCTATGGCAAGTTTCGCTATCTACCATCGCTTTCTGATCTTTCTGGCAGATTGTGCACTGGGAAATGATTCGAAAATCGATGCAAGTTGTGTTTTGGATCCGAACAAGGCTGGATCACCCACAAAGCACTCAAAATGATTTGTGACAGAGAGGATCTATATTGATCTATTATGATCTATTACTTTGTTCTCTTTTTGCTTATCAAACACATAGCTGCTCGTTTCCATGTTTCCCCAAAGCTCTTGCAAATCCACAGCTCTGCAGCGGTCCCGCTCGTAGCGGTTGATGGATGCTCGATTGCCGAAACCTGGTCGGGCAAGGCATCCTCTCCTACTTGGGAGATCTTTGATGGATGATCCTGCTGAAGCAATTCTTTGCTTGTTGCCACAACGGTATTAGCCTGCTGAAGCAATTCTTTGCTTGTTGCCACAACGGAAAGCCTCTTTCAGTAGCAACACACCGGATCAAATGATCTAAGCATTGCGGTTTTTCAGATTCTGACATAGCAGTGAAGCTCCCCAGAGAGCCATATATGGTCATCCCCACCCCTATGAAAAGCAACGATGCCCCCAAGAACTCCATGGATAATCCCTTACCTGCCATGGGTTCACAACATCCGAATGATTTGACCCAAGATCCGACCAAGGGAGGGCTCAAGCAATGTCAACACCTGCAACCATGCCATGGTCATCCCATGTCATCTGATCTTGGAAGCCTGGCAGATTTCAACATGTGGATCCAGTCACTGTGGCACCTTCCATGGTGCCATGCAGGTAGAAGACATCTGCTGGCGCTTCCAACGTCTGGGGATCGCCTCGCGACATGAGACAAACTCAGAGCTCTGCTGGAAGAAACTTCAGCGCCCAAAGTGGCGTCAAAATCTCAGGATCTGCAAATTTTCTGAGGAAATCTGAGGAAAGGCAAGAAATAAAATCAAGGTCACATCTCAGGACGTCCCACTGCGTGCAGGAACTTTGGAAAGAAATCGATCAGTGGGGAGTTCCACAACTGAGTTCCCGTTTGGTAAACTGAGCCGGTCCTGGAAAATCCATCAGTAATGGTTTCATCTATATTGAAAATGACAATCTTTGTTTTCCAGCTTGATCTGCCAGAGAGTAACCAGACTTCAGTGGCTTTAAACCCAACATAACCCAACGATTCCTTTGCCAGAGTCACTTTCCTTCAGCTCTTCTTGCTGTAGACTCCCATCAGCTTGAATGGTGTAGGAGATTTTGGGAAGACACTCATCGATCCTCCTGGACGTCAGGAAGCAAAGAGATCAAGTGTCGCACTGTGAAACAGCAAGGCGCCAACCTGTGGAAAACTGTTTGCACTCGCCCCTCGACTGTCGCACACAATGGATCATCCCATTTCAGTACATCTCGTGTGATATCTTCCACCATCCCATTTCAGCACATCATAGGCATTCATCTCTTGCGCTATCCTCGTTTTGTAATGCCAAATCCGTTGCCAAACCAAGCCACCAAGCCACTAAGGCTTACACTGACAGTGTGTTTGCAACTGACTCTCAGCGGGGTCATCCAATTCCTTCTTGATTACTCGCTCCCCTGAAATTTGCACTAGCTCACTTCCACCACTACTGAGTGTGTGCCGAATACCTTTGGATGTCATTTGTTCAGTCCTCTTGACTGGCATTGCTGAGCATGAAGGCCAAAAATCAGTTATTTCCAGGGCTGTCCAACCATTTGCTGTCAAAATATTGAGTTTTTTAGGCACTCCACATGGGGTTTTTTTAAAATAGGGAACCCCAAAAGTAGATGGTTTCTTACTATAAATGGCTATCATTTGATGGAGTTACTGTAAATTCTTCATAAACTGGATGATTTGGGGGGTCATGGTTTTCGGGGGTCCCCCAAGGCCCCTATGACTTGAGAAGCCACCACGTGTTTTCCCAGCATCTCCTTGGATGGTGCAAAGGATGTGCCAACCAATACGTGCCGCTGCTGAAGTCCGGGGGATCCGATGCCAACACTTCGCCCTCGAAACGATAGAAGCGAGCGCGGAGGCGGCTGCAGCAGCTGCAACAGGATTCCTGGAAGCGCATGGTGAGCGGCTGCCAGTTGCCATGAAATGGGAGGTAACCAAGCCCAAACCCCGCCGATCTCATCAGTTTAGTAGGAAACCATTGGTTCACTGGGGGTACCACTATGGCTTGGCACATACCCAAACAGGAGGTAACAGCTGTAACCAACCCCGTTTACATCCCCAAAGGTAGAAACCAGCTGCTTACCTAATGGCAACTGGAAGCAGCATGGCATCCCATGACATCCTGTGATATCGCAAGATTTGAGTTCTGACATTGGTGGAGTTCTGGATCTACCACAAGGATGGCGCAGCGGAAGAATGGTGAAGAATGGTGCATGACATCAATCCCATCCTGAAGGGGCCCACTTGGTGTTACCACATCCCTGATCATCCCTGGTCGCGTCCTGATTGCCCATGGCGCTGACGTGCGAAAGAGAATGCTCTCAGGGTGTGGTCGGCCTGTTGCCCTGAACTACATCTTTTCTGGGGTTTTGATGAAAGGTCCTGACTTTTGAGGCCTCAGAAGGGTAATGAAGCTGAACGGTTCCGCATTTGGTCTGCAAAAGCTGCAGTTCACAGGGTTGAAGCCCAAAACTGACCGATCCAGTGAGAACAATATCCTAGCTCCACCATGCATGATACTTGTGAGAAAGGGATCGATACAACTGATGTCAACTGATGATGTTGCAGCCACTACCAGAACAAGCACCGAAAATTGAAAACAAGGATCAATTAAGCCAGAAAACCATCATCTCAGTCTAGTTTTCATACCCACCAAATATCTTCTTCGCATCTCTTGACGATGTTCGTCATCGAACCAATCTCGACGATGGCCCACGAACCACTCTGAGGAGTAGCAGGAGCCGCATCGCAGTTTGTCGCCACAGCCGCGAGCGCGAGTGGAAACCGCACGTCAGTGGTAGACCTGGTAGCGGTTTCCATCCGTGCAAATCGATCGCTGGTGGATGCTGGTGTAGTGTACCCCAAGATCCCCCCAGCATTGAAGCAGTGGATCTTCACTTCGCTGTTCAGCTCTATCCAGCTCTGTTCGGGGCATCAGCAACATGGTACCACTGGAATGGTTTGGGCATCTGCCGCTCCATCACTGGGTCGCCGTGCTTTCCCACCGCGGAACTCCATGGCATCGCGTTGCATCCGTGCCACCCAGGCTTGCACCGTGAACAACGTCATGCTGATGGCCACGGAGGTCTTGAAAACTTGGGCCTGGGAGATGCACAGAAGTGAACTGCACTAGGAGGCTACTGAGCGGCCCAAGATGGCCCAAGGAATAGTGACTAAGAGATGTGAGTGCGAATGCTCGCATCAAGACTGAGGATTCGGATGTCCGAATGCTGGTATTGCGGATCCAACCAATGGCACCATGTGATTCGGCCACCTACAACCGATTTCTGTCCCCTCTAAGTCTCTGAGTTCGATCTGTCAAGCGTTTAACAACCAACACCCGGTGGGTCAAAGTTGAGGCTTCGACTGGATTGAAACTTCTGGAAGGAGCCTGCTATGCACACTGCATCTGCATTGCTTGGGGTTGGGTCGAGCGTCTGAAGTAAACTGCCTTGGTCTGCTTATGACTCAGCTCCTACCCATGGGATCCCCAAGAATCCTTGGCAGCTTCAGGGCATACCCAAGACCTTTATATCCTTTATCATGCCCGGTATAGGTCCCTACCATTGGTCAAAGCCCACCATTGGTCAAACCCCATGGTGCTCTCCCCAGCCAACAGCGGGGTGATATGGTTTTTGGTTTCTGTTCGTTCTTGCTGGTTGTCATGACCGACCTTATCATCAAGCATCATCACTGTTTGTGGACCAAACATGCCCTGACGGATACTGTCCTCTCTCCGTGGCGGTGGCCTTGTGATTGTTGGCACTGCCAGAAGCCTCCGACAATTTCGTTGAAGATGGTGCTACAGCAGCAATCACAACTGGAACATACTGGAACAACAAGCGAGCAACAAATGACAAGCACACAGCACCGACAAACAACACAAACCACCACCACCACCACCACCACCACCACCACCACCAACAACAACAACAACAACAACAACAACAACAGCAGCAACCAAACGACAAACACAGCATCCAAAGAATCCGCCTGGTAGCTGTAGCCACTTTGATCAGCTCGACTGTGGGATCGCTGCCTGACCGGTGGCAGAGCTCGGCATCGGCGGCACGCCATGGGGACCCCACCTCTCCCTGAAGGCACGGGGATCAAAGCCCACTTTGCCGGCACGAAACCTGACAGGGCCATGCCATGCAGCCCAGTGGCCCAGCAACGGCTCAACGGGTGCCCTGCCACCGCCCAACTGAGACTCCAACCCACCAGAGTTGCCATGAAAGTGGCCTTGAAACCTCGGAGGGCACGGGACAAGGCACCAAAGCACAAGCCTTGATCCTTCCACGAGTTCTCTTTCGATAGGTTATCCTTCGCCAGATTTGGAAATCGGCTTCCAACCAATTTCATGCATATACAAGTGATGCATGTGGCCGGTTTTGTTAATCCTCAACCAAGTCGAATCTTTGGGGATATTCTCCTCGAAAACTGCCAAACTGCTTTGAGGTCGTTGGAATTCAGCCAAATGTAGATCTGATTGTCCGGCAAACTCACCCAACAAGCTGTTCAGATTGGACGTGACCTGTCAAGTTCTGTCAAGTCCTTTCCAACTCAAGATGTTGTGATGTCGCTGGTTCCTTTCAAGGGATAACACCAAAAATCACCAAACAACATGAGTGAGTGTTTCTCAAAAAAAGGGATACCCCAAATTCATGCAATATTAACCATTGATAGTAACAAACCAACCATATCTATCATTTCTCGGGTTCCCTATGGCTTAAGAAACCACCACATACCGTCTCAAGTCAGGGATGACCCATGGCAACCATTTTTGCTGAGGCCCCAACGCACTGCCTGACCATTGCTGACCTCACCAAGTGGCGTTCACATAGGCGCTGCAACGAAAGGTGCAGCACTTGGGGGTCGTTACTGCTCTTGTTCCGGGTGCCCTTGGGCAAAGCTTGCTGGAATCTTGCGCGACAGTGCCAGCGTACTTTTAACCAGCGTGCTTATTTTTATCATTGTATTTTCGTTTCCGGTTTTCGTTTGAAGGTTTTGATTATCTTTGGTTCAGTAGATAGTGTCTCCATTTTGCCTTCAGCAGTTGGAGGAGTCATAGTTGG
>VSDK01015191.1:330430-366162 GCA_009767595.1 Symbiodinium kawagutii
TGCTGAACCACTCCAGAGCGCCGGTCATGCTTTGGCCATCCGACACATCCTCTTCCCAATGGCCCATTGTTTCAACAATCCAGAGGGGTTTTGCTTGAAACCCAGCAGTGTCCCTGCCTTTCACATCACAACATGATTACAGAGTAGCCAGGGACTGCAGGGACGGACGCCCAGTGTTCACAATCCCTGATCACTAGCCACGAGTGAATTCTTAGTTACAAGCATGACTGCACCAGCAATTTCTAGTTTGCATCAGCAATCATTTGTCCATTGTCGGTACCATCAATCAGCCACTGACCATTCTTAACTGACCCGCTATTTTCCGGTATAGCCATTATAGTCAAGCAGCCACCAACCACTATTGAATGTATTGACCAATTATATCGAGTCAATACTACTAAACCAGGGAGGGTTGGTATTGATTAGTACTGTCCATGCGTAATCAATTTTAAAATACCAATCAAACAATGAATATCAAGACCCGAAAATCATCCTAATCAATGATTTGTAGTCATAAACCATTCATATTTGGGGGATACCCTATGGCTTGAGAAACACCCATTCTTCACCATTAATTATTAACCACCATTAACTATTCCTAACCATTGTTAACCACTATTTACCCCTATCATAAACCATTTTAAGTCATGATGAACTACTATGAATCACCATTAACCACTATGAATTTAACATTGATCATACAAATCACTATCCGTTCTTTGGGTCTGCTTTCCTGGCATCCGCACCTCCAGGTGTTTGGTAGGTCTGATCCCACGGTCCATCCGCAGGACGGCTGGTAGCTGCTGTAGCTGTTGTAGCTGTTGTCGCCCCAGGTGGCCTGACATCGTGAAGCTCTGCCGGGGTCACCACTGATCTGCCACTCAACATGATCGCCTGATAGGCACAACTGATCTGCCATAAGTGATCTGCCGAACAGCTTTGGCCCGCCTGTTGAAGCAGTGCGACAGCTTCATCGTAGTCCTAGAAGTTGGCTGGTCACTGCTGGGAGGTTCACAGCCCCGTCTCAGGGAATTGATGGTGTGAAGATGTGTGAATTGATGATCATAGCTACACCAATCTCTTGCAAGTTGAGGATGCTGTGAATTGATGATGATCATAGTCATAGTTGGATTTGTTTGGGGTTAATGGCGCCAGCTCTTTCTGCATGGCAATTCACTGCCAAAGCATCACCCCTCTGGCTCTTGAAACCAACGGTGGGAAAGGACTTGGGATGACTTGGGACTGCCAGCAATTGAGTGCGAGATCTTTGCTTCTGCCAAATCAAATGCACAGCATACAGTCTTATTCCTGTCTCATTCCTTTCTTCCTGGGACCCCAACGATTGCAGGGCTGGAAAGCACTAGAATCACATCACGCCTCTTTTTTGGCTCAAGTACTTCATCGATCTCTTCCATGTATGAAATACCCATCATGATGGTGCAAACAGCATGCGCACTTCATACATGAATACTACGTGCCCCTGAAACCCGCAAACGTGACAGCCCAGGTGCCTCTCTCAAGCGTTTGAAATCAGCTTCTGATGCCTGACGGGACAGATGAATTATCCCACTTCAGTCCGCCATTCTGGAACCATCGTGGTTGTTAAATGATATAAAACTGTGATACAGTCATATCATGCTACCAGTATCTACAAGAGAGCCAGAATATTGTTGTGCTGATGTTCACATCCCCTGATTCAACTAGTGAAGAGTGCCGGAATCCAATACCCTACCGCTGTCCCATGTTGACTAGCGGGGTCAGATCTCATACCTGCACCTGTACCCACTGTACCACTCATTGTGCACACCGGTGAGGGACCTATAAACAGGTAGAAGATGGTGGAAGCAAATCCACAAAACATGCCATCCCCACAAATGATTCGAAGCAACCGCAGTTTCTCATCAACTTTTCGCAACTCAAGCGATTGCAAAGCAGCGCCTCCCCGGCAATGTCCGGATGCAGCAATTTGGCGCGTTGGTAATAGGCCCGACGCAGCTCTGCCTGTTAGGGTTCAGCGGCCCAAGCCAGCAATTCCCAGATTTTTGGAGAACATGCACAGTCCGCGAAAATCTAACTGGTGATGGGAAACCCCACTTTTGTTGGGTAGACGGTAGACTGTTGAGCAATCTTTTGCATAGTTTGTGCGATGAACATACCATGAAAGCGGTGCATGTGCTTATAAAGTCATATTCAATTCATTTTGTAGATTGTATGTCAAGATTTTCTATGCTCATCATACCCTCTGACAATCTAATGTAGCCATGGATTCTCGGAACTAATTCGCCTTTTTGGAAGTGTGCCTCTTTGCAGCCATGTTTGACCGGAGGGATACCACTACCGACCACTACTATAACATACATTAGGATACTAAAAAATCACAACAAAAACCACAGCCATCACTGGCCATCAAGCATCACACCTGTGGTAAGCCTCACGACCTCCCAGACTGTTTGCATAGTTCCGCCTGCCTGCGAGGCAGAAGGTGGCAGCCTCGGGATGAAGCAACTGCAGTTGTTTTCAGTTGGAGTTTTATTGACCCAACTTGACCAACATTCCAAGATGTCATTTTAACTTGGCTAATCCGACATAATCCAACGACATATCATAAAGTCTTGGTTAATCGATAACATCTTAAAAGTTGGTTAATCCACTAAACACTTGCCTTTTTTTTCCCCTGGAGTCCTGGTTGATGGTTACAAGAAAGTTGATCCAATAATAGCCGAACATCAGTTGAATTCACGCGAACCAATCATACTAAGTCCAAAATACCTGACCTGACAGTACCAGTATGTGCTCCCTGAAGCCGATGTCCCCCCCAAGCATGGCAACACTTCGCCATGGCCATGACATGGCCATGCCGTGTCCAACAGCCAGGGCGCTTGAAGCGTTTCAAGAGTTGAGCGAGGCGGGCTGCCGACATGGCGAGGAAACTTTGTTAAGCTGAGTTAGTCATGGGTTTTGGTACAGCTCTGTGGGGTTTGATAGGGGGTTTTGCCATGAATAATGGATAGTCATGGTGGATAATAAGCAACAAACTTGTGGTATCTTATGGCTAAAGAGTCGGTCATGGATTAGTGGTACTGGGTGCTGCATGGATTGGTGATGGGTTGGCTATGGGTCATGGGTTGATGGTTGAGAGTGATGGAGTTACTAGTCCCGGCTTCATGACCGGCTAGTGATGGGTTGGTGATAGATTACTTTGGGTGGTATCGGGTTGATCATGATTGACAACCCTTGGTCAATCGTTCATAATAAACTAATGGCCATAGGTAATGTTACGCGCATGTGTTCGTCATGGGTTGCTTGTGGCTTCGTGACATCCTAGAGGGAATTATCATGACTCAATCAATCATGATTCATTGATATATCTGAGGTTATTTAATATACAATTCGTGTATTTGCTATACCCTATAAGCCTAGATGCCTCTATAGTCCAACTATCTCCATCTCCATCTATCATCATCTATCTAACCACGCCAACTCCGAATTCATTGACCGGTCCAAGTACACATCACTTAGTTGGTCCCAGGGTTGGGCACTGCTTGAAGCCTACTGAGGTTTTGGGTTTGAGACATGTGACATCTCCAACTATCCAGCTCAGCCACGCTTTCCGGCAGCTGTTCTCAAATTTCACTGTTGGATTTGCTGGATTTGCGCAGCTGCGAAAGGCAGGTGTCCAAGTGACAACATAGCTGAGCCAAAGCAGAAGCTGCAGGCGAAGGACTTCGCTGTTTCAGAGGTCTCAACTGCCTTCGCATGTGGAACATAGCATCGTTCGAAATTGTAATCCCAGTAGCACTTCGAGCCCTTGATTCACTTTGATTGTTTTCGTGAGTTTGTCAATGGAGTGTATCCCCCAAAATCGGCAGTTTCCCTTACAAAATTGGAGCTCAGTTGGGATGCTTGGGGCCACCACTGCCAGCACCATGGCTGCCACCACCCACCAGCTGTCATTTTTCAGCCGCGTCACTCGATCTCCTCCAAGGTGAAGCCTTGTTGCCTTGGAAGGTAACGACTAAGTCGTCCTGCACTGCGCACTTCATGGAGTGAAGTGCGGTGAAGTCTTTACTGAGTCAAATAGATTCTTATACATTATCAAGTGTATTCTTTTCTTTTTTTTAGCGAATATACTATCATTCAAAAGTTTACTGAAGGTAAATATAAATCTCTTTATACTGCCTGTCACTGCCTATGCCTCGAAAATGATCCACCACTTAAAAACTGTCATGCTTTGTTCGATCAACAACACAACTGGCTGCTTCGCTGAGCTTTTGACCCAGCTTTGATCAACTTCTCCGGATCGCAAGTCCATTTCCTTGCGGTTGGCAACCATTTTTCAACCATCGCTGTTGCAATGGTTTCTCTATGTTTCTCTATGTTTCATTATGTTTCTCTATGTTTTATCTATGTTTCACTATATGTTTCACTATATGTTTCACTATGTTTCACTACGTTTCACTGCTACTAGCCTATATGTTTCTCCATATTTCTCTATTTTTCACTCTGTTTCACTAGTACTCGCTGTTGGAATGTTTGGACTCAAAGCAGTTGGAAAATCACAGCATGGTTGACATACTGAGAGGCAGGCGGTTGCTTCAAATGCTCATTGACCTTGTTGTGCCTCGTAGCTGCTCAGCATATGTCTCCCAGTCTTGGGGTGGCTAGTGCAAATCTACATGGCTGTAGCTTTAATCCCTGTATCTGGGTGAACATGCCAAAAAACATAGGCATGGTCTCTACAGGGATGTTTGGTGTGATTCAGTCGTGGTTCATACCCATATCAGAAGGACACCTGCTCTGAAGGCAAAGATCCATCATGCTGATGAATCCCATTCTCATTTGCGATAAAAGACCGACTGTTCATGACAAGGAAAATGAGGCTTTGTGGAATCGATCTCCTGTCAATGCTCATTGACCACCGCTGACCACCGCTGACCACCGCTGACCACCGCCGACCACTACTGACTACCGTTTACCATGATCGTTCACCACGCATTACCAGCCACTGAACACAGACTGTCTCAGCGACCAAAATTCACTGCCGCACTGTGAGATGCGTACGCTTCGCACCACCAAACCTCAAAGCTCCGTGCTGTGTAGGCGTGACTCTGATGCAATGCTCTTCCGGATCTTGGTGCATCTTGGGTGCTGAAACATTTGGTGATGTACCGTAATGATGCACCGTCCTAAAACCAGACTTGGCCCAAATGACTTTATTAACATCTTCAACAGCCTCTGTCTTCGCAAAACCATAAAGTGAAACCAACAAAGAAACGCATCAACCATCGTTGAATCAAAGTTTGGGAACAGCCATCTGTCTACCCATCTATGTAGTTAGCCAGCTGACAATGTACCTATGCATTGTGCATCTGTCTAGTCCGTTGGCTACCTGTCAATTTGTCTAGCCGACCTAACTCTAAATATTACTATCTCATCAGCTATCCAACTTCGTATCTGTCTATCTATCTAACTTATCAATCTATCTATATAGCTATTCAACTGACCGGTGGACAAATAGATATGCAATCAGACCTTTTGACTCACACCTGAAATGTTCAAAAAAGGTCCAATCATGCGCGAAACAATTAGCAGCTAAAACAGTCGCAAAATCAAAAGCTGACAAAAATACGAATCGAGTCCCATTCACCATCTACCACGGCAAAGCCTCAGGTCAACCTCAGGTGTATCAGAAGTATTCCCATTTTTGAGATGAATGCGAAGCTTCAGCAAAAGTAACAACACTACTGGAAGGAAACGAAACACCTGGACCTGTTTGTCATCTCTACCGTCGGCAAAATTGATCCAGTCTTGTGATTTCAACATATTTCAACCATTTGTTTCGATTTTCCCGGCTTCCCAGACACCTTAACTTGCGCGTGGTTTTCGTGATTTTCAGCATCTGCGTTACTGCTTCGCTGCTTCAGAGTGACGAAAGGCCCGCTCAGCTTTGATTTCGCAACAGCCGAGGATTCACTCAATGACAACAAGGATGACCAGTCGGTGGGCCAAGAATCTGCAGCAGATTGTCCAAGAGAGAGGTGCAATCAAACTTGTCCAGTCAACCACCTGGATGTTTCAGAAAATTCGAGACTTACGGACCCATGTAATATTGGGTGACCAATATATTTCTATAGGAAAAAAGTCCGTGATTTACAAACTGGTTTCAATATCCAGACTTCACTTGGACGAGAGCAATTTCTATGACAAATGATCGCAAATGGATGCAGAACCACGCAATGGTGAAGAAAACCAGGGTCAACAAAAAAAATGCAAACAAATAAGACCAGCTATCAGAGTCAGAGTGTTCCCCTGGAAGCAAAAAAGGACTTTTTGGAGCTGCAACCTTCTTTCGCAAGAGATTTGTATAGCGATTTGGAGCAAAGCGCAACCAAGTCATTCTCTTGCGGTCTTTGTTGTGCTTGCAAGTGCCTGTGATTCCTGTGATGCTGGCAAGGGACAACATATATTTCCCCCACCTGCCAGGTGAGGGTTGTTCGATTTTATCAGAGCCAGTTCTCCTCTTCCTCCTTCTCCATCCTCTCCTCCTCTCAACCGCCAATGTCCGAGCTCAGTGAGCACCGCTGGACCTCCAACCGCCAGTGTTCGATCTCAGTGAGCGCCGCTGGACCTCAACCGCCACTGTCCGATCTCAGTGAGCACCGCTGGACCTGAACTGCAGAGTGCCAGATAGAATGCCAGAAATAAATGCCAAAAAGAATTCCAGAAAGAAGGCAGGAAAATGTGCCAGATAGAATGCCAGAAGATATGCGAGATAGAATGCCAGAAGATATGCCAGATAGAGTGCTGGAAGTTTATCTCGGTCAGCTTGTTGTAGCAGCGGAATCAGAAGCGTTTTTGTTGAAGACAGGCTCTTTTGGTCAATTGCAGTTTCCGGCTCTTTTAGTCAATTACACCATGTTATGCCATGGTGGGGATCACTCGAAGTAAAGTAATTGCCTGTTTTGCAGAACAGTTAGATAGTCCCTGATCATATGCTAAAGCTATGTCTCCTGTCTGCCATACTTCCTCAAGATACTGAGAGACTTACTCCACCCTTTCTCAAGCTTTCTGCATTCTTTTGTCCAGAAAAAGTTTCACCAGGGTCCCCACTGAGTATGCCTTTCTGGACTCAGTCTTTGGAGGCATAGCCTCACACACATCCACGAAGTGCGTGGCACAGTGAGTACACCTTGGAGCTTTCGGTGGTGGCCAGGGCATCAAACTTTGCACCGGAAACCGCCCAGATGTCTGGCCATGACTGGCGATAATCTGTCAATAGAATCCGACCTAGACCTTGAAGTACAAACCTTTCAGTGGAAAAAACGAAGGCTTACACCTAGGCAGCTGGTGGTAGTTCTTGAAATTGAAGCAACAAATCACTGCACTTTATCAATAGCCCAGGTGCGGATAGGTTTGAATAAATGCCGCCAGCCAATCCTGAACGCGGCAGTGAAAAATGCCGACTGACTCTTGCAAGATTAATTTGTGTTGCGATAGTGCTAAAGAATCCCGTCCAATTTTTCACATGCAAATCACAACAAAAGATACCTTGTTCTCACATCGTTTCAACTTTTCAGCTGAACGGTGTTTTGTTTACCTTCACAAGCTCATTTATTTTCACAAATCACACACATCTCAGTCAGAGCAGATTCTTCCTGTGTCAGGAATAGCCAGGCTTATCCCACCAAGTCTCCCCCAGACTGTGGTGGAATTCTGCACATCTCAGGATTGCCGGCCCGCTGGATCTACATTGACTTTCATGCATCAACTGGCTTTACATGGCTCGCTGAATACAGCGAAACCATTTATCAGTGCAGATTTTGTGCAGATTCTTCTTTTTTCAAAACACATATTCACACAGTAACATCCGTACATGAAAACTTCAAGACATGAAATCTGTTCGAATATACAACTATAGATATCACGTATAGTATAGTACTTCATTTTCCCTGTTCCAACAGCCCACTGCCTGGGCTGCCACCACTGTCTTGGCATCAGCTTGTTCTGGGTACTGTGCTGCCAGGGCGTGGAGGTATCGCCAGGCAGCGCGTCCGATCTCCGCCCGATCCGGGGGCTCCACCTGAAATCGCTTTCGGAGAACGGCAAATGGGAAGATATGATCTGTCCTCCTGTGAATCCAACCCAAGGCATGGGGTCAGGGTATTGATTTTATACATATCTAAGGACTCAGGCCAAAAACCATGAAAAAACCCACAAAAACGTGAGGCCCGCGAAGAATGTGTGGCTGGAGTCGTGCGGAGTGGTACGCGAACAAATGATAGATATGCAACTGGTGTGCTTACATGGTAACATATCAGCAGGATTGGAATTGCATAGTCCAACGGGCCTCATCATCATCGGACGCAACGCTCAACCTGACTCAGAACATCAACCTGACTCAGACCTGGGCTTTGAAAAGATCTGCCCAATTGCAGTGGTTTGTGTCAAAATATGACTCCTCCCTTCAACGGGACGTCAGCTAGCAGAAGCCTACAACCTTGACTGGAACTCCTTGCACCCATCGCCTATCGCGGCAGGAACTCTCTTCGCACCGTTTGTCAGTACGGAACTTCTCCTTCAAACTTGACCTTTGGGATGTGCCATGGATTTCACCGTTGAAACAGGCCGTTCATCACATTGTTGCTTGCTTTTTTGCGTTGCCGGCTTGAGCATGTAGATATACAGTATAGATATTTGATATATATATATATATATAAATTTACACATATAGACAAAAAATACGACAGTAGCCACAAAGTTGGCCGCTGACCTTCAGTGACAAACAAGCAATCTTGCGTCCGAAAAAGTAGCAATTAAGTTGTCTAACGACCGTTTAATTGTGGATTTGCGTTTGTAGGTTGAATCAGGTTGATGAAGACATGAACACTTGCCCTATCCCGCAGCATTATGACATGACATTATACTTGCTGTTACTTGGGTTGTTGTCAGAATGGGTTGCAAGATTCCTGATCTTTCAGCCACAACCAGGTACCCTCTAGAATTGTCCGTTGGACTGCTCCATTGCCCCAAACACCAGTCACCAATCACTTTGTACCCTCCACTGTATCACACTGGACAGCAGCAGCAGCACCAGCAGCAACTGGGCTCTGTACCAGCTACTGCCCCTGCTCATTGCATTGGAACCGCCAGCGGATCAATGATGCAAATATGGATGCCCCTACTCCAGGACTTCCAAATTGATAAGTCACCAACTTGCTGGTACAAATCTTCAGATTGATGAAGCTAGACCTTGGAAAGGTTGTGACCTGAAACAATCGAATCACTGAGTCCAAGTGAGCACAGGAGGACTAGTAGCAGCTCGTGACTAGCAATGATTTTGAGCTCATTGCATCAATGGCAACTCACGCTTGACATTCACTGCGCCACACACACACACACACACACAAAAAAAAAAACGCAAAAACAAACCCAAAAATAGCTGAACATGTCTTTCTTGGAAAATATCGCATCGACTTGTCTGAATCAGCTGCAGCAACAATATCTCTTGGAAGAATCCAAACGAAAACAACAACTACCGACTGCTCAAGCCCAGGTGTCCACCAACTTCTTAAACAGGAAGGCTCCAAAAGAAACGTTCAATCAAATTCAGCAGCTTCACAGCTAAGTTTGAAAACAGCGCATGGCTAGAGCATACAAGTGAGGTGAGGTGCTGAAAGAAGGCCTCCCTGTACATCACTGGGCTGGATGAACTTTTTCTATATATGACTTTCCCTTGGTACATGAAGGTATCCATGTGCTGACGTCCTCGAGTCAGTGGAGGGATGCGAAGGCTACTAACCATGTAACGTTGGCAGCGACGCCTCCAGCACTTGGGAGATGTGTCCAGAACCCCTGTAATCATTCTCACAAACTTGAAGTAGCATTGTCAACACATGGGAACAAGTGGGAACGGTTTTGTTTACACAAGTTCTTGCTAGCAACTGTAGGGTTCTTTACGCTCCAGGAGATTGTCTAAGAAACCTTGCCCTAAAAAACCTGTAGAATGCGGGAGGTTGCTGAGAGAGCAATAAGAAAATGGAAATTTCACTGGCACCGACAACCCACAGAATGTGGTAACGTGCTGTAATGATTGTATTGCATCGTACTGCAGCAAATCCGATGGGTACATAATTCATCAGGATTCTGATCCACATACACACCCTCTCTTCTCTGTTGACGCTTAACTCCGATACTACCATGTGTCGTGCATGTACAACTAGTAACTTGTCCGGTAAAATCAGTCTGGACACGTTGTACACAAACAACCGAGGCTCATTTGCAAGAATTCGCCATCTCATATCATTGAAGGCTGATCGAAGTCTCTTTGCATACGGAACGACTTTGCAGATGTATGTACACCCACCAAAATGCCTAAGAAACAAGGTCAACTGATCATAGAGAGCCCGAAAAAGGGCGGATGTTCTACCCGTCAGCTTTCTTCGCATTTTCGTCTCTCCGTGCGGCAGCAATCAGACTTCACGCAGGCAGCCACCACCTTGGTCTCAAGTCAGATCTATGGAAAACTGAGCAGGGCTTCACAAAAAGCTACGCTGATCACAAACTACTCCAAGTACTATCTTTCAATCTTCTTGGTTTTGGGTGAATACCAAGTGTTCATCAAAATTTGAATGTGACAAGGGGAAATACATCCGTGGATCACCATCAGCACATAATGTTCTTACATCATGGTCATGTCCTTGGGGCGCGCCCAAAAACTTCAAACATATGAACTTGTAAGTGCTAATCCAAACTTGTTCCATCTCCGATCTGTTTGGTGTGCAAACTGTGTCAGATCTCAATGTTGCTATAGGAACACATGCCAAAAAGCAAACAAATCTCAGACTGAGCTATCCGCCGAGCAATTTTGCGAACATGTTGTGCTCTCCCAACTGGCAGCTGATGTTCAAAGCGCAAAAGTTTACTGCTTCGAAACTATACTCAGAGGTTCCAATGTCCAATTCTACGCCAATGTCGGCTCTTTGGATGTCAAGTCAAGTTTGATGATAGAGCTTTGAAGCAGTTGGGTAAAACAAAAAAGTGTAAGGAACAAAACTGGTGGCAGGAAAAGACTGATTGGAAACCAACATAAAAAGAACAAGCAATATTATCTAATATCAAACGTTCTTTGGAAGATGAAGATCTTGAACATCGGAAGTCTCTTCACAATATCTCCTGTCTTTGGAACAATCATCTCCACAGCGGTAGTGGGAATTGATATGGATTGATGACATGACAACTCGAATGCCAGGTGAAACTATGCATTCCACCTGACCATAAAAACAAACGCGGCGCTTCCGGCATAGCAGGCGACGCCACTCCAACGGAGGCCTGCAGTGCCAACTTAAAAAAGAGAGGATGACTGGCATCTTCAGCTTGAATTGAGGTGACTTGCGATTGCAAATACATCATGCACATGCCAGATCCTCTCAAGGCAATGTTTACACATCTGACATGATACATCAACGGAATCAAGACAGCAAGTTTTTTTTCAGCGCCCTGTACTGTTGCGCCTTTGCTTGAGCCTAGCGCACAAGCGTCATTTGAAAATGGGAAAGATCCGCACAATCCCGCCAAGAGCAAACTAATTGCAGAATGTGCGAGGTGAAATCTAGGCCAAACCCTGTCAGAAATCATCAGGGCTGAAGGTGTAGGTCGGAGCTGGCTCAGGTGCAGCAGGTGCAGCAGGTGGAGCTGCCTGAGAATGGGTGCCATCACTGTAGCCACCCTGAGCTGAAGCAGGGCTCCCTTGGCCTTGAGCGGGACGGTAGTCTTGCAAGGTTGGGTCACCTCTGGGCTCGAACTTCTCCAAAGCATCCTTCAATGTTTCCATGGAAATGCTGACAAACTTGGAGGTGCGAAGGCCGCGTTTGATCTGCGGTTCCAGCTGTGGCATGAGATCAACAAAGTGCTCATCTTCAACTTCGACAATATTTTTGAGGTTTCGGATAAGCTTTTGTTGGTCCTTTAGGGCTGACCGCATGCCTTCGAACATGCTGCCTTGCTGTTCACCTGATCCATGAGCAAGCTTGGCAAGGGTTTGAATGTTCTCCCTCATCCTCGCAATGCCAGCAAGGTCCATGTTGTTGAATTTTTCGCACATCTTCGCTTGACGCTGCCTCATCTCTGTCCGCTCTGCGATCACTTTGTGATAGTATGCCTGTACTCCTCGTTGAAGGTGTGTGAGCTCTTCAAGACGCCCTTGTGCCGTCAGAAGTGCTTTGTTCAGCCTGCCCTTTTCTTGCGCAGCTTGTTGGGCGGTAAGTTTGAGGGCCTGGCTGCGAGTAAGAGCCTCCTTGGCCATGTTTCCCAGTTTTGCTGCTTTCTGCTCTTTGAAACCTTTCTCGCGTCTGCTTGAAGACCAGAAGAGGACCCACGGGTCTGGCATTCTGGCAGCAGCTTCTGCCTCCTGATCTGCCTCTTTCTGCCACTCCTCAGCCTTCTTCTTGATGTGATTTCGAATTGCTTCCTCTGAGTCAGCATGCCTTTCCACGACCTCTGCTTCCACTTGAATCCTCTCGATCTCGCCCTTCACACACTCAATCTTCACGATAGCGTCCCGCACTCTAGCAGCAGCATTTGCTACCTTCTCCTCCTGCTTCTGAAGCTGGTCTACAAGCAAGTCAGCTTCCTTGCTGCCTGCATATTCTTCCAGCTTCTTCAGGACGTATATGCTGACATTGTTGGCATCATCAGAGCGACTGTATACTTCCTTTTCCAAATCATCCATCCATGTCAGGGCCTCCTCAATTGACTTGAGGTGATCCTGAAAATTCTCGCTCGAATTCTTGAAGCAAATCTTCATCAAATTGTTGTTCCTAGCATTTGCTGCTGATCCGAGCAAGGTGGTGAGTTCTTCATGAACTCCCGTTTCAATGTTGAAGCAACGAGGCAGAACTCTTGCCACTATTGCGGATGATTTGAACACGGCCACTCTGATGGCTGTGATGACCTTCCTGGCAGTCGCTGCCCCTTCACCGTCTGGCAACCATGCATAGATCTTGGCCATGTCTTCATAGAGCTGGTAGGACTTTCCGAGAAACAGCTGGACATCGCCGGCAGAAATCACCACGGATGCCTCATTCACGGGACCCACTTCTTCCATCTTTGGCCGTGGCTTCTCAGCTTTCACCAACGCCATGGCTGCGGCTTCCGTGATGCTGAATTGGGAGCAAAACAATGGGCTATGCGCGGCCAGGGTTCTGGAAAACGCACAAGTGCACCAAACTGAAAACTCCAAATCATATCAAATACATCAACTGTGCAGGAGCATTCTGAAATCCTTCACCCCTCACCCCAAACAAAGGGCGCCTAAACAAAAGCCGAGGGAGATGCGAGGCAATGCGTCACCGTCATGCTCTATAGACAGACCCAAGCGCAACCGCATTTACAAATCAACTTGGAGCACATTGGAATCTTTAGAGCTGTTGGAGTCTGAAAAGAGAAAGGTGTCAAAACCACATGACAGTGTTTGAGAAATTGCATCAAAAAATGCGCAGTGTAAAGCAAGAAGTGACAGACTCTGAGCGATGCAGCTATGCATGAGCTCTTCACCTAGGAGTACTCACTGGAGTTCCAAAGCTTTCAGAGTCTTTTGTCTGCAAGGCATCACAAGGGATCTAGGATCTACAAAGAGATCTTCGATCTGCCCCAAGGGGAACCGAAACAGCTGCTTAAGGTTGCTCAAGCAAATCGACTTGTGAGGCAGCTCTGCTACTTGTTTCTCGATCAGTACAAAGCACTATACCGGCAAACTGGCAGTTTGGATACCGGATCGAGTTAATTAAGGGGGGTGCGTGCATTGTGTTGATCGATGCATTTGCTTTGGTCTGTGGGGCTTCGAAAGCGAAACAGTGGCGAGACCAATTTTCTCATTGGCAACTATTTGGGAATGCCCCAGTCAGTTCTTCATTGATGGAGGGGCCTCTTGTCAGGCTAGCCTGGCTTGATTAGCAAGATTGAGATAGATTGCCGTGGACCATTTCAAAGAACCACTTGAATGATTGTCAAGGAGGGCTGATAGCATTCAAATTCTTTGAGCAGTTCTCAGTCAACCTCTCGCGCTAGTTCTCAATCAGCTGTTCTCAGTCTTTCGGAATACACAGCTAAGACAGCTGCTCCGGTGATTCCTTCCAATCGTTCACCCACGCACCTCAGCGCTGTTGGGTGCCATGGAGACTTTTGATCGGACCATCCGTGGGTTGAGATACACATTGCAATGCCACGGGACTCTTGGTACAGCTAATCAAGTTGATCCGTCTTGTAGTTATCTCAATATATCTCAATCTCCCGATAAAAATGTCGATGATGGTTTCTGTTCCAACTTCTCACAAAATTGTTGGGGCAAGTTGGTGTGTGTATCTGACTGCCAAAGCTTCCGCAATGACCCTTCAGGTTTGAACATTTCAGACCCATGCAACTGTATGACCCGCTTAATGGCTGGATTGGATAGAAATTTCACCTTATCACTACTTAAATGAATACAGTACAGTGATGCATGTATAAACAAATATATGTTGACACATAGGCATAGTATCAAGTGTGTTTATATAATCTGAATAAAGATCACATATACATGAATTCACATGTCGTCAAACGTGCAAACACGGTGGCATGCAATACGTTTCGCATAGCTCAAAAATATGCGCAAGATAAAGATTTTCCTACGTGCATCCTAGGTTCCGCATGCCTTCTTGTTGTTTGACATAGTGTGTGCATGCGTACATGTGTGTGTGATCAGGCTGGTGTTGTGTTTTGCCACTTCATGGCTGGTACCTTTTCCGATTTCCGTTTTTTTGATCCTTCATGCAGCGACAAGATCCATGCTGCAAGAGTGTCACTTTTCTGCAGTGCGAAAACTGACCCATGACCCCAGTTCGCACAATATCCTCAACTCAGGCCGGTAACAAAGGTTTGAAGGCCAGCCAACAACATCCCTCTCAATTCATCTATATGTGCCTTGTGTGTGTGTGTGTGTATGTGTGTGCATGTCTGTTTTCTACACTCCAGGTAAATAAATCCATCTTCCAGCTCAATGTACAGGAATTGTTTTTCGCTGTCAACGGAGCAAAGAGTGGCAGTCACGCTGATTCCTTTCGTTTAGCCTTGGGGGAAACAGTACTACTTTTCCAAAGGAAGCCAACTAACGGAAACGTTTGAAGCCTGCTTGTGACTCATATCAAAACCTTTCCGACATGTTTACCGTCCGGCGATCAACCACAACCGATTTGTTGTGGAAAGAACATGTTGATTAATGATTAACTCTTTGGGCATCTGAATCCACCATCCTAGGAGAGCGGGATAGGATGATCCTACGACTAATTTGACGATCACACTACGTACCGCAACAAAGCGCACTCCGGGCACTTCACTGTACTATGAACAATCAAAGATCTCAAACCTAGTCGACAGCTGCCTTGACCAAAACATGAGGGCCGCATTTGAATGTCATAGCGTCACAGCGGACGGGCGAGTCACCCTGTGAGCAGGGTGAAATCTTGAGAGCTTTCCAAAACATTCCAACAAAGAAAGAAATCATGGTTCCAAACATATGTTGACTTTGTTTGCACAATAGATTTGTGCACGAGGAATCCTGCCACGACTCCACGTGTTGTTTCTTGTTCAAACCATTGCAGCCCTCTGGCACCTGTCATCAAGTTTCGGTATTCACAGTGTTGCGAGGTTTCCATTTTAGCAACATTTCCCCTGACAAGTAAGATCATGGCCGACCAAAAACACAAGAACAGGATTGCAGCAATGGCATGAGCTCATAGTGGGTTTACTTGGCTGGCCAATTCTGCGTTCTGCGCCGGCATTGTCTTTCTCTACAATTTTGT
Organism: Symbiodinium kawagutii; assembly: GCA_009767595.1. Taxonomy (NCBI): domain Eukaryota; class Dinophyceae; order Suessiales; family Symbiodiniaceae; genus Symbiodinium; species Symbiodinium kawagutii. The sequence continues at coordinate 346,264 of VSDK01015191.1, forward strand.
GTATTACGCAACCAATTTATTGTCAAACTGCGGTATATCTATCCATGTGCATCTTTGTCTGTCTGTCTGTCTGCCTGTCTGCCTGTCTGCCTGTCTGCCTGTCTGTCCGTCTACTTCTATGGACGTGTTTAAAATGGCTAGTCCTGATTGTCAATGGCTGACAATATTTCATAATCATAGTTGACATTTGTCAAGGATGGTTGATAATCATCGTTGAGAACGGTTCATGATGGTCATAGTCATGATTCATGGCACTACTGCTGACTAATCATGATGGTTGATAGTATGCGTATCATGGTTTGTGTTGGTGAAGTAAGGGTTAGTGATGATTCAATCACAGGGTTCATCTGGACTCGCGAGGCCTTCCGAGGGCGACACCGGAATACAGTGACGGTGCCAACGACACATCCATGGCAACTTGTGACCGCATATGAAGATGTTGGAATCTCGTTGAGTCATGATCTGTGTATCACAAAAAGTCCTCACGCCGCCAGTAACCAGTCTTGGCAAATTGCAGAGCATCTATGACCGTCTTAACATGACAACACTTCAAAAACTACTTGATCTCGATTCATTCATGGACTACCCATAGTCATCTCAGCATCTCTTTCAACTGATTCCACGGCTCGAACTCCTGCTGCTGGGGACTCTTTGGGCCTTCATCCTTTACGGGATACCCGGACCATATGGTGGCCAAGGTGGGAAGACTGCAGCTGTAGCAAGGGATGACCATTCTCGCGCACGGAATTTCGTGGCACACAGCGTCGCATGGAACGAGCCTGGGGATCATGGGGGGTTCACATGCGATTTCATTCTTTACGCTCCATGAAATTGTCTGCAAAACCTTGACCTGAGAGAGCAACAACAAAAGGAAGATTACACTGAGGACAACCCACAGAATGTGGTAACGTGCTGTAATGATTGTATTGCATCGTACTGCAGCAAATCCGATGGGTGCATAATTCATCAGGATTCTGATCCACATACACACACCCTCTCTTCTGTGCTGATGCTTTACTCCGATACTACCATGTGTCGTGCATGTACAACTAGTAACTTGTCCGGTAAAATCAGTCTGGACACGTTGTACACAAACAGCCGAGGCTCATTCGCAAGAATTCGCCATCTCATATCATTGAAGGTTGATCGAAGCCTCTTTGCATACGGAACAACTTTGCAGATGTATGTACAACCACCAAAATGCCTAAGAAACAACAAAGTCAACTGATCAACTGATCATAGAGAACCCGAAAAAGGGCGGATGTTCTACCCGTCAGCTTTCTTCGCATTTTCGTCTCTCCGTGCGGCAGCAATCAGACTTCACGCAGGCAGCCACCACCTTGGTCTCAACCCAGATCTATGGAAAACTGAGCAGGCCTTCACAAAAAGCTGTGCTGATCACAAACTACTCCAAGTACTATCTTTCAATCTTCTTGGTTTGGGGGAATACCAAGTGTTCATCAAAATTTAAATGCGACAAGGGGAAATACAAAACGTGGATCACCCACAGCACATGATGTTCTTACATCATGGTCATGTCCTTTGGGCGCGCCCAAAAACTTCAAACATAATATGAACTTGTAAGTGCTAATCCAAACTTGTTCCATCTCCGATCTGTTTGGCCTGCAACCTCGTGTCAAACCTCAATGTTGCTATAGGAACACATGCGGAAAACAAACAAATCTCAGACTGAGCTATCCGTCGAGAAAATTTGCAAACATTTTGTGCTCTCCCACTGGCAGCTGATGTTCAAAGCGCAAAAGTTTACTGCTTCGAAACTATACTCAGAGGTTCCAATGTCCAATTCTACGCCAATGTCGGCTCTTTGGATGTCAAGTCAAGTTTGATGATAGAGCTTTGAAGCAGATGGGTAAAACAAAAAAGTGTAAGGAACAAAAATGGTGGCAGGAAAAGACTGATTGGAAACCAACATAAAAAGAACAAACAATATTATCTAATATCAAACGTTCTTTGGAAGATGAAGATCTTGAACATCGGAAGTCTCTTCACAATATCTCCTGTCTTTGGAACAATCATCTCCACAGCGGTGGTGGGAATTGATATGGATTGATGACATGACAACTCGAATGCCAGGTGAAACTATGCATTCCACCTGACCATAAAAACAAACGCGGCACTTCCGGCAAAGCAGGTGACGCCACTCCAACGGAGGCCTGCAGTGCCAACTTCGAAAAGTGAGGATGACTGGCAGCTGGAATTGTGACTTGCGATTGCAAATACATCATGCACATGCCAGATCCTCTCAAAGCAATGTTTACACATCTGACATGATACATCAACGGAATCAAGACAGCAAGTTTTTTTTCAGCGCCCTGTACTGTTGCGCCTTTGCTTGAGCCTAGCGCACAAGCGTCATTTGAAAATGGGAAAGATCCGCACAATCCCGCCAAGAGCAAACTAATTGCAGAATGTGCGAGGTGAAATCTAGGCCAAACCCTGTCAGAAATCATCAGGGCTGAAGGTGTAGGTCGGAGCTGGCTCAGGTGCAGCAGGTGCAGCAGGTGGAGCTGCCTGAGAATGGGTGCCATCACTGTAGCCACCCTGAGCTGAAGCAGGGCTCCCTTGGCCTTCAGCGGGACGGTAGTCTTGCAAGGTTGGGTCACCTCTGGGCTCGAACTTCTCCAAAGCATCCTTCAATGTTTCCATGGAAATGCTGACAAACTTGGAGGTGCGAAGGCCGCGTTTGATCTGCGGTTCCAGCTGTGGCATGAGATCAACAAAGTGCTCATCTTCAACTTCGACAATATTTTTGAGGTTTCGGATAAGCTTTTGTTGGTCCTTTAGGGCTGACCGCATGCCTTCGAACATGCTGCCTTGCTGTTCACCTGATCCATGAGCAAGCTTGGCAAGGGTTTGAATGTTCTCCCTCATCCTCGCAATGCCAGCAAGATCCATGTTGTTGAATCTTTCGCACATCCTCGCTGAACGCTGCCTCATGTCTGTCCGCTCTGCGATCACTTTTTGATAGTATGCCTTTGCGCTTTGTTGAATGTGTCTGAGCTCTTTGAGATGCCCTTGTGCGTGCCCGAGCTCTTGCTTCAGCCTGCCCTTTTCTTGCGCAGCTTGTTGGGCTGTAAGTTTGAGGGCTTGGCTGCGAGTAAGAGCCTCCTTGGCCATGTTTCCCAGTTTTGCTGCTTTCTGCTCTTTGAAACCTTTCTCGCGTCTGCTTGAAGACCAGAAGAGGAACCACGGGTCTGGCGGCATTCTGGCAGCAGCTTCTGCCTCCTGATCTGCCTCCTTCTGCCACTCCTCAGCCTTCTTCTTGATGTGATTTCGAATTGCTTCCTCCGAGTCAGCATGCTTATCCACGACCTCTGCTTCCACTTGAATCCTCTCGATCTCGCCCTTTACAACATCAATCTTCACGATAGCGTCCCGCACTCTAGCAGCAGCATTTGCTACCTTCTCCTCCTGCTTCTGAAGCTGGTCTACAAGCAAGTCAGCTTCTTTGCTGCCTGCATATTCTTCCAGCTTCTTCAGGACGTATATGCTGACATTGTTGGCATCATCAGAGCGACTGTATACTTCCTTTTCCAAATCATCCATCCATGTCAGGGCCTCCTCAATTGACTTGAGGTGATCCTGAAAATTCTCGCTCGAATTCTTGAAGCAAATCTTCATCAAATTGTTGTTCCTAGCATTTGCTGCTGATCCGAGCAAGGTGGTGAGTTCTTCATGAACTCCCGTTTCAATGTTGAAGCAACGAGGCAGAACTCTTGCCACTATTGCGGATGATTTGAACACGGCCACTCTGATGGATGTGATGACCTTCCTGGCAGTCGCTGCCCCTTCACCGTCTGGTAACCATGCATAGATCTTGGCCATGTCTTCATAGAGCTGGTAGGACTTTCCGAGAAACAGCTGGACATCGCCGGCAGACATCACCACGGATGCCTCATTCACGGGACCCACTTCTTCCATCTTTGGCCGTGGCTTCTCAGCTTTCACCAACGCCATGGCTGCAGCTTCCGTGATGCTGAATTGGGAGCAAAACAATGGGCTATGCGCGGCCAGGGTTCTGGAAAACGCACAAGTGCACCAAACTGAAAACTCCAAATCATATCAAATACATCAACTGTGCAGGAGCATTCTGAAATCCTTCACCCCTCACCCCAAACAAAGGGCGCCTAAACAAAAGCCGAGGGAGATGCGAGGCAATGCGTCACCGTCATGCTCTATAGACAGACCCAAGCGCAACCGCATTTACAAATCAACTTGGAGCACATTGGAATCTTTAGAACTGTTGGAGTCTGAAAAGAGAAAGGTGTTAAAACCACATGGCAGTGTTTGAGAAATTGCATCAAAAAATGCGCAGTGTAAAGCAAGAAGTGACAGACTCTGAACGATGCAGCTATGCATGAGCTCTTCACCTAGGAGTAGTCACTGGAGTTCCAAAGCTTTCAAAGTCTTTTGTATGCAAGGCATCACAAGCGCTCTGATGCTTGAACCTTCATCATCCGTCCTTCAACTAGTTCGAGCATCCAGTCTACCAAGATACTGCATCCAAGAATATACCTAATTGTACGAGTATGAAATCAAACAAAAACATTTTTTGGGATTTGCACTTGTTTTTTCTCCGCGACATACTCCAGATCAGGCTGTTCAATTGTTCTTGCAGACTCGTTGGTCAAGCTTGCTCGGGCTTCGACACAGGATGAGTAATGCTGAACAAGAATGCCGCCACAAGTAGAAGAAAACCACACATCTGAGACAAAGGAGGAAACCACCAAAAAAACTGCTCACCGTCACGGAGACCTGGCTCGCGCTGTGCATTAGGTCCAAGTTCTTGACGCCTCCACACCCACCAATTCTGCCAGTGACGGCATGAGAAGAGCGGGTTCAAAGACTCCAAATCAGGACGACACGACTTGGGATGCTGTCGGAAATGCATGACCATCAGCTTTGCCAGGTCTATTTTTCTCTGGTCATTCTCATTCATGCTGCGTGCTTTTTCTGCCCAATTGCGAATTTCAGCCCTGTCGCTCAAGCCAAGACTCTCACAGAGGTGCTTCGCACACTTTGCAAAGGTACGCTTGCTGCGCAGTAAGCTCCAATACTGATAAATGGTGAGGCCAAGCAAAAGCAACTTGCCGACAATTGATAGTAGTGTCAAGGAAGAAGATGTTGGATCAGAAAAGCACAATTTCACGGAAACAACAAGCATGGATCCTTTTCGTAGGAAATGGCCCAAATAGAGTTGTTGGTATCCTTGCTTGCTGTCACAGTCATGATGGGCACGACCAATGTATGTACTGAGGAAGGCACGGCGCAAATTCACTCGGAATGCTGCTCGCCCTTGAGTCGCACCAGCTGGATGGACTTTTTGGATGGTTTTGATCAACAGGCGATCTGCTCTGAACCAATTGAAGAGCAAGTACTGCATGCGGCACCAAAACTTCTCCCAGCAGTTCAAACGATACCATTCCAACTCCTCATCCGTTCCAGATTCATTGAGCTGTAATTCAGCGAGGCTGAGACAGTAAAGGAAATACCCCACGAGAGCCAGAAACCACACGATGATGTAGTTCTTCCGATGATCAGTGAGTATGAGGTTGAAACTGGTTGCTTCATTAAAAGCAAGTAGGATGGCTTGGAAGATGCTCCAGCTTAATTGATTGAGATAATTCGAGTGCGTTGTCAAGTGCACAAACAAATGGTATTGGGCCTCATCAGAATCATAATGGGAGTCATATCCTTTTGACCTTCTGCAACAAAAAAAGCAACCTCTTGCATCGGTCATCAATTCCTGGCTCCGTGCCCCAATAAGCTCAGAGGTACCTCCAGTAACTCTAACATCAAAGCCGGTCAGCTGGAGTCGTTTCGTTTGGTTGCCTGGCTCACCCCCTTCCTCAATCAACCGAATCACATCACATTCCTGAAGCGGATTCGCATTCAAATCTGGCAAGTAGTTCTCAGGTTCTCGCAAGTAAATGAAGGATGGGTCTCGCTTCCTCTCAGCTCGAGGTATTGACGTTAGAGGTGTGTACATACCGAAGTTATCCTCGGCCATGATGGTGCACGATGCGGCAGTCACACAATGACAATCAATTTCACACTCCACAAAATGGGTGACAGATTCGAGCCAAAAAGTACGTAACAATGTAACAGTTTTTTACCTGCTTTGTCCTGCAGAAATTTGTGCCAGCTCCTGTCAAGCCCTGCGCTATGCAAATGCCGTCCTCTGTCCGCTGAACTTTTTCCAATAGGTTCTTTCTCTAGCAATAGCTTCCTTCACTGCAAACAGCTCTAGTCAATATGTATGATGCACCAATCGGGTACAGCAAAAATTTGGCTGCCGGAGATAGTTGCCTCAATCCGTATCTTTGTATATCATTTTCAACCATCATTCCTGATGATGTTTCAACTGCAATATCCACAATTATGCTGATCGTCTCAGTATTCCCACTGTTGATGATGTAATATCATCTGGTTTGCACTTCTGGATCAAAAAGGCAATCAACGCCAATCGACTCGCCATGCTGGTCTTGTTGTGAAACTTTATGGCAAGGTTTCGCCAACCAATTTAGTCAGCGCCACGACAAAGAGGAGCTCTCATCCATTCACTTTTGGCGTCTCGTGCAAGAAGACGGTCCCTGAGCCCGCACAGCCCGCGTGCATAGCATAGAAAGGCAAGAAATCTAATATGGTTTCACTAGTAGTGCATAATACTGAGTGAAACTAATATGCACTAAACTACAAGAAATACTGAGTGAAAATAATATGCACAATTCCAAAATTCCACAGTAGTTTCACTCAGTGATTCCTCGCAATGGTCTCTGCACTGGGCAAAACAGCAACAAATCAAATACGAACATTTTGACGAGCACACTACGTACCGCAACAAAGCGCAGTCCCAGCACTTCACTGTACTAAGAACAGGCAAACATCTCAAACATGGTCTACAGTTGCATTGACAAAAACTTGAGGGCAGCATTTGAATGTCATAGCGTCACCTTGCACGGGCGAGTCTCCCCATCACCGTAGGGAAAATTTAGAAAGTTTTCCAAAACAAAGAAATGCAGTTGAGACCCATGGGGGTGAACGAAAGCTGCAGGGTTCAAAAAGCGTTTGGCCAAATTATATTAGTTTAATAATGTTTTTGGTTTGGTGTCCATACATCAGAGCTGTTGTTCTCCAGGAATCTTACACATGTGTTGGTTCTCCTTTGGTGCGCTTGTTGTTTCTGCATGCATGTTTCTAGGATGTTTCCTGTGTCATATGACTTTTCTCCTGTGGGTATGCCGCTGGCACCTTTCTGCTTCCTACAAGCATGGTATGTGTCTTGGATGTTTGTTGTCTGTTGTTTCTTCAACTGTAGCATTACTGCGTTTAGTGTGATTTTTGTTCCTGCCGGTTTTTTCATCGGTTTTTGGCCCCAGCTGTGCACGCAAACTCCTTTTGTTGCACATTTTTTACCTGATGTGAAAACCCAAAACCATGATTGCCTGAATGATGATTAATTAGTCTGATTAAGTGTATTCAAGCCAGACTGTAAACAGAAACCCTCCAAAAATAAGCGAGGGTCCTCTGCGCTGCGACATACTCCCGCATGGTGTAACGAACGCCACGAACTTGCCGAACCTGTCGCAATGCAAGTTGAAAGGACAACCTTGTGGTGCCAAGTTGGGCTTGTTCTCGAACGTTTCAATCTTGAAAAAATGCACCAAACATGAAAAAATAATGGAAATAAGAATTGGGGTTTAAGAAAAAATGGAAAACTGAAAAACAAAATATATAAATGGAACTAACAAATGGGGTTGCAGAACAAATGAAAACTGATGAAAACTGAAAAGCAAAATACATGGAACAAAGAAATGGGGTTGCAGAAAAATGGACAACTGAAAAGGAAATAATTGGAAATCAAGAATGCACATGGGAAATTCATGTCCGAAGACGCTCTAAGGAATGAACAGAAACATGTTGTTTTTCTTTTGGTTTAGCCCTTAAAAACCTCCCCACAAGTCCCAAGACCCAATGCTAAATAGGGGGAACCGGAGAAGCCTTGAGGGGGCTTTTGTTAAGGGCCAAACATAAGCAAAAATTATCAAGATTTTAAGAACTGATCGCCCAAACTTCAACTCAAACAAACTATTTCTAGCCAGAGATGGTCGTCTCGGGTTCTGGGATGTCAATTCCTCTTAAACAACGCAAAGAAAAAGACCCCGCAATCCCCAAATCCCACTAGAAACAATGCGGAAAACCAAAGGGGGTTGAAGCGGACGATTGTTAAGCGTCAACCAAAAAGAATTCTGAATCTTTTGTCAGGTCCAGAGAGTCGACCGGTCCCTTGGGAATTGATTCGTACCCTACCTGGCCGCCAGAACCACCCCCTTTCAAGACATTTGCCCGGTCCCCAGAACATACATGGGACCCAGGGTTGTGGAAATTCTTACCCGCATGGCCAGCAGGACTAGCTCCTTTTGGAAAATGGGGCGAAAAATGGGTCCAAGATTGGGAGCCTGGAAGGGACCAGGACAGTCCAGAATTGCAAATGATTCTGCAAAAAATTGAAAAACACCTCGAAAAAATGCAAATTACTTTGCTTCGAGTGATCCTCACCATGACATAAAATAGTCAGGATCACAGAGATACATTTTTCAAATACCCCATTGCAAGCAGGCCATTGCGTTCCGTTGCTCGCATATATACTTACATACTTATACTTACATACTTACATACATACAGACATACATACAGACATACACAGACATACACAGACATACACAGTCATACACAAACATACAGAGACATACACAGACATACGCAGACATACATTGACATAGACATACATAGACATGCATAGACATACATAGACATACACAGCCATACACAGCCATACACAGCCATACACAGACATGCACAGACATACACAGACATATACAGACATACATGGACATACATAGACATACAAAGACATACAGAGACATACAGAGACATACACAGACATACAGAGACATACAGAGACATGCAGCGACATACATAGACATACATAGACATACAAAGACATACATAGACATACATAGACATACATAGACATACATAGTCATACATAGACATACATAGATAGGCATACATAGATAGGCATACATAGATAGGCATACATAGATAGGCATACATAGACATACATAGGCATACATAGACATACATAGACATGAATAGACATACATAGACATGAATAGACATACATAGACATACAGAGACATACATAGACATACACAGACATACGCAGACATACATTGACACACACACACAGACATAGACATACAGAGACATATACAGACATACACAGACATACACAGACATACATATACATAGACATACATAGACATACATAGACATACATAGACATACACAGACACACACAGAAACACACAGACATACACAAACATACACAGACATACAGAGACATACATAGACATACATAGACATACATAGACATACATAGACATACATAGACATACATACAGACATACGTAGACATACGTAGACATACATAGACATACATAGACATACATAGACATACATAGACATACATAGACATACATACAGACATACGTAGACATACGTAGACATACGTAGACATACATAGACATACATAGACATACATAGACATACATAGACATACATAGACACACACAGACATACAGAGACATACACAGACATACACAGACATACACAGACATACATTGGCATACATCGACATACATAGGCATACATCGACATACATAGACATAGACATAGACATAGACATAGACATATACCTGTGACATTGACATGGACATGCATGCATACACACACATACACCCACGCACATTCACATGCACACACACACACATCGACATAGGCATACGCATACACATAGACATAAACATACTACGGTATCAAAAATTAACTTCTTTACCATTAATTAGTCGTCTGCTCAGATGGTGATTTTCTAAGACAAGGCCAGAAGCTGGCAACACAAGGGCAACCAAGTGCGGTGTAAACGCTCTGCATTCATGATCCATGTTTGCACGACAACCTTTGATTCCCGGAACACCGTGTCCGCACTTGGGTTATGATGCAAATAGTAAAGGGCCGGATTCGACCGAGGTAGCACAGCAGCATGTCATGTCACGGCATGTCCAGCTGAAACAGCCGTCGGCAGATCATTTGAGCTGTGTCGGCATGTCACGTTAAAACGGGAGTCTTTTCGTCGACAGATCATTTGATCCTCCAGCCTACAATGGTCCCCCGAGAAATGCATACGTACTATTGTTTGGACTGTTGGTCTATGTTCTATACTTTGTTGACAGCATCTATGGATATTGCTTTGAGTAATGAAATCTGAAAGTGGTAGGGTTGGGGACGCTGGGTGGGTGCGCGGGCATGTAATTACGTGTGCGTCAAATGTGGAAAATGCCCAATTGCACGTCTTACAATCACACATGCCTGCCATTGACACCGTACAGGCACATCAGAAGAAATGTCGATGCAAATAAAACGGAAAGAGCGGATACAACGGATAGAAAGGGAAGGATAAACAACATGATCTGGGTTTTTAGCCTTTAGATTTGCACCAGCAAACGAACAAAGAGCATGCACAAAGAGCTCATCAACATGAGCCTCTTCCTCTTCGATAGCAGGCGCAGCCTGAGTGGAAGTGAATGAGAAGTGGACGGAAAAGCAGTGTCATGCTCTGTGTGACAAAGATGTTCAAATCTGCCTGCTCGCAAAAGACATGCTGCTGCCCCGTTGACTTCAACCCCTTTCCAGTAGCAAAAGCGCTTATGAAGCAGACCAGCCATGGACTACTACGCCAACAAGTCTCGTCAATCGACCCCCCTTTACCTACTTCACTGCTACAGCTTGTGCGAACATAACCAGGTGATATAGGTTCATTTGTTGATAATTACCTAGGCGAAGATGCGCACAAGGAAATAAAATTGTATATGGCAGGTACGCTCAAACCTGGGCCCAAAATCAAGTAGCATTGTGTTCTTCCCTATGAACCTTACCCATTTATTCTGAAGCTAGTGCACAGCATGTCCATATTTGGGCATGGTAAACCTAAGTCGCAGTTTTCCTGTCCTAGAAAGAAGCCGTGGCAACTGATGGCTGCGTTTGAAAGCTCGGCCTCGCGGCCGAAGAAAGCGCACATCACGGCGACCTCGGCAAGCAGCCCATCTGGGGATGGTTGCCAATACGAATTACCCAAAAGAATGCAGCTATGTTTCCGCAGCAAGAACTATTACCCCAATGTGAAAACCAAGGGCAAAGTAGTTCGATCCCTGGCCGTTTCTGTGCAACTTCTGGTTCATTGAGAAAACTCCTGGTTTCTGCCTGTTCTAGACATTGAGTGCTGGACGCAGCGCCGGCACCGACTTTGCTGTGGCTGCCGCTCCTCAAGAGATTTGCTGGGCAGCTGAAGCAGTCGCTGTCCCCAACACGACGCCTTCAAATCAAATCCAAGAGCAGCATGTGAAACGGCCAAAGAATAAAAACATATAAAAATACAAGCAAAATACGCCTGAAACAAACGACAGCCCCCGGCTGTCCTGCACTGTGCACTCTAGAGCTGTCAAATCCTTATCAAATGGACGCTCTGGCACTCTTCGGAAGTTGAGGCAACCCCTGGATCTATTCCACGCCGAGTTTGGCTGAGAATAGTAAAGGTTCTCCAGCCCAAGTGGCTGTTACCTGTTTTACAAATGCATTTTGTGTCACCAGGTTCCTGACAACTTCATTGCCCTCTTGGGGCCTCCAGGCAGGTGTGTCCTTGGCACTGCCAGAGACAAGCTGCAAAGGATCCAGAGCAGAAATGCGCCACATGTCACTCTGCTCTTCATTAGGCTCGTGGCTGAAGTGGTCGCACCGGCCTTGCGCAACCAAGGGGGAAAAACATGTTCTCGTCATAAGCCAAGGTCGAACCGAACGAATTCACAACTGGATGAGAATGTTGACGTTGAAGAATTGGATCATGTTATCTGAGACAAGTTCCCTCATCGGAAGTATATTGGCATGCCTGCTTTCCAGTGAGCTCTTATGCAAAATGGACTATTCTTAAACGCTTTCAAACACTCTCCAATTTTCCACAATGTATCATGAGTCGATGTACCAAGTCATAGATTTGCTGGGGAATCGAGTGCTGCACACGATTGGCAAACAAGTTTCAAAAACAGCATGTGTTGTCCATGTCATGCTGCACTCAAAGTCAGTCGCCTGACCGTGCCATGGTTGACATGTTTAATTTTGGATGTGGTCATCATTGCGCGTTTGGAATTCAACAGGATTGCACTATGAAAACCTACACTATACCTCAGGTTCCTCGCTTTTTTGCTCTTATCTAAATTTCCTGACTCTGAACACTGATTGAACAACCTGCTGCTCAGCGCTCAGCTCAGAAGGGAAACAAAAAGGGGGGTTGCAACTTCATTCTTCCCAGCTGCATGGTCTATTGGATTGACTTGGAGGGTTTGCTTCCATATGTCTGTCAAGACTGAACAGATTGCTTGTTGCTATTTCCTATGCTCCTCCATGGTCACCTTTCCCTTCCCTCTTCCCGCTGCTGTTTGTATTGTTTGTTTACAGGAAAGTGACAAGGGAGTGACTGGAAAGGTTTTCTGGAATGCGTTTGCTTGATAACGATCTTGGCTTGTTCTGAGGGTCACCTGTTGCAAAACCGAGATCTCTGCGAACACAATAGGTGGCTTTGCTTGCGTCTTCAGTAGTAGCGGGGAAGGAATTGAAAAAGTTTCTGGAACTCATACCGACAACACACTGCATAATGTTGAGCCAGGACCTTCTGTATTGATTGAATGCCCTGGATCCAGCCCTGCTAAGATGTGTTGGATGCCTGCCTGATGCCTGCCTGATGCCTGCCTGATGCCTGCCTGATGCCTGCCTGATCTCTGCTGGATGCATGATTCTGTCATGCCATTGCGCTGTTTTTTTTGATGCCTAACCTGTACACAAGAGATTGATCTAAACATAAATGTATGTGTATATATATATACATATACATATACATACATAGACATATATATATATATGCAGAGAGAGAGAGACATGAAGCAATGAGGTTTGTCATTAGTCTTCTAAAAGTCTTGAACATGTTCCAAGATCCGTTGGGCAAGGGCACACATGAAACTATCATTGTTTTTGATTAGTGACCAGTCCCGACAATGGTTGGTTGGATCTTTCAAAACTATCTACACAAGCGAGGGGTTTGGAAGACAGAGCCCCATGCCGTCACAAGCTCTGGATTTTCAAGTTCTTATTCCTAAATTGTGACACAAATGAATTGTCTCTTCATTTATGAATGCATTCAAGAAGCGCACAAATCCATTGACATCCGGAACTTCCTAAGCCAACAACACTGCAAGGGACATGTAGGGCCCAGCATCCCTTGCGACGACATTTTGGGATCACGTGCGACGATTTGAAATCTATTCTCTCCTTTAGGGTCGGGTTTGGGGACATTTAGATCACCTATTTGACAAAATGCCTGCTCTACCCGGGGGGGACATGGGGGCACGGGGGCATTTATATACATCACCCTTGACTGTCCACAAGCTCCGTCCACTGTATGCTTCTTGATCCACGATTACTTGAGCAATGGCTGCTCAAGACCCCAGAAGCCTCACAAGGGATCCTTCAACAGCGTTACGAGCGACCCGCTTCCCGGACAATGTGTTGAACACACCACCAAAAAAACTACGCCCAAAGACACCTTGAAAAAACTCTGTCAAAAGATACAGTTTTTGATGTGTAGTGTTGGCAAAGCTTCAGAATGAACAATAGTCCAATTTCTCAGAACGACCAAGAGGAATCTCTTGAAAAGCCCATGCCTCGGGCACATCCCTTGTTTTCAGACGTTCCTCAAATTTGAGCAGCCGCGCCAAACACATATGCATTTTGTGTCCGCTCTTTGGCACGGGTGGCAATTCTACAGTCACTAGACACGGGCCAAAGGTCCTTATTCCAAATGGGAAATTAATCACGAATTTTACAAAAACATCAAGTTATAAGTTTAACTGGTGGCTTGTGAATTTTCGTGGCCGGAAAAAGGAACATTTCTTCACAAGCTACAGCGCTTGCATGGGATGGACGGGGGGTAGAAACAATAAACAAGTAGACGCAACAAAGGAACGAGAGATACATGGATGGATCAATAGGTTGTCATTAGACAAGCAAGTCAATAGACAACTCAACAGAGTGGCAACTGATGGATGCATCAAAGTAAAAAACATCATGGACATGTTGGCAAACAGGCAAGAGCAAAGGCAAAAACAAACGCGGGCAAACAAGAACAAACAAAAAGACAAACGGAAGAAGAGACACAAAGAAAATATGAGAAAAGGCATCCAAAGAGTCGGAAATTTTAGAAGAAATTAAAAAGGAGGAGACGGAGATATTTTTTGCCTTTCACTGCGTCAAAAGGCCCAGAGTCCTTGCCGCTGGGTCAATGAGATTGCCTTACAGTAGGTGCCTTAGAAACTGGTCGCATCACGGCATTTCCTTCAATGGCCATGGTAGCTGCCCGAAACCGAGAGATAGGCACTCACGAACACACGCACAAAGAAAGAGAGAGAGAGAGACATGGGCACACAAACATAAACATGGAAGATTGACATATAACCCAAACTTAGACCTTGAAAAAAACCTGCACAAACAAAACCAATATTCATCGGAACCAACCTCCCGTGCCTCTTGTAGGCCATGACTACACTCTGCGCACCGTGGGGGTTCTTCTTTTGCTCAAGAACATCTTTGTGCCCAGCCAGGCCTGTGGTTGCTGGAGTCCGCTGTTCTGCAGGTCCAGGACCATGCGAACTTCCGCAATTGCATCTGGTGATGTTGTTTCTGGGTGGTTTTCCACTTTGTGTAAAAAAAATTGTACCACGGGTTGCGCACCCATGTTCACAACGTCACACAGCCGGCGCCGGCCATCAGGACCAAAACACAGGCAGCTTGCTGCAAAGGCGGCTCTGTGGGTTTCTTGTGACCAATTCGCAGCATTAGTGTCAAATCCTCCTAGTGCTGCATGCAACCGTTCCAAGGAGTCAAAAGCCCCACTGGCTACAGCTTCTCTCTGTCGGGCAAGTGCGTCACCGTCATCGCCCAAGCACAGCCACCCTAAACCACTTGAAACAATCGCCAATGCTTGCAGGCTATTCGCACTATCGCTTTGCTCAAGGAACTTCATCGCGTCTACCAACAATTCCACACCTCCCAATTCGGTGGCTGTGGTCCTTAGCTCTGGCCAACCTTTCACCAAACACCCCAATGTCATACTGGCATATTGTAGCACCTTTGCATCCGTTGCATGATTTCTCATAGCAGCTGCTACCACCTCCATATATTTCAATCTCTTGGCTTCCTGCTTCTCTTCTTCACTGCAAAACTGCTTCGATATCTTCAATAAATGGTCCATGGACGCCACTTGCAACGTGGGGTCCCAATGTTTTTCCCGCATCTGCTGCACGTGCCGCTGTCTGTCATCATGCATGTCCATGGCGGTCGAGGCCGACTTCGTGGCTTAGAAACACACTACCTCCAACCACTTTAAACTCTGCATTGAAAGGTTGTGCTGCTTGATAATGTGAAAACCAATTGCCGTGATGCTGGCTCTCGTGCCGTGAGATGTTTTTTGGGTTCTGAAGGTCTGGCAAATGGAAACCCTAGATGCAAATGCTCAGGTGCACTTGATGATTCGCTGAGTTGATGAATCCAGGTTTTAGCCTTTCTGCTATGGAAAATCCCAACCGGATGTCAAGCTTGAGGTCCGGTCCTGCAGTCATGGTAACTTTTTGAACAGCAGATAGAGTGGCACAGAAAAGGTGTGGGACTTGCAAGTTGCAAAAAACACGTTGGACCCAAATCACATGGCATAAATCCTCTAGGCATCCAGATTGGACTCGGTTTTTAAATGTTTTAAATGATTAATGTTCTTCCCCGGCTCACAGGTTGGGATCTTTGCATTTTGTGTCAGGGTCGTCCCAGTGCTGTGCGCTGTCACTCTCCCAATTTGGGTCGAAATATGTCCTCACATGTTCTTTGGTGTTTGGTCTGGCATGCATACTTTCAGACAATGATCTGACATACTCTTTCGCCTGACACCGTCTCTGGCATTCTACCTGCCACAATTTTTGCTACCTGACTCTCTGACGTACTTTCCATCAGGATGAGAATAACGAAAATAATGAGGATGAGGATGAGGATGAGAATGAGGATGAGGATGAGGATGAGGATGATGATGATGAGGATGATGATGATGATGATGATGATGATGATGAGGATGAGGATGAGGATGAGGATAAGGATAAGGATGAGGATGATGATGATGATGACGATGAGGATGAGGATGAGGATGAGGATGAGGATGAGGATGAGGATGATGATGATGATGATGATGATGATGATGATGATGATGATGATGATGATGAGACTGACGGGTACGCAGCCTGGGGCAAGACCAGGATTGGACGAGGTACCTGACATAAAATCGGTAGAGACCTTCGCCTGACAAGCGGGGAATCAAAGTCATAAGCCGTCCACTGTGCGTGTATTTTCGTTTGGGCCAAAGTCAGATATTTTGGGGTTGTTGCAATCAACATCTTCTCAAGCTACAAATATCGAGTGAGCATACGGCATTGTAGAGCTTCTCGCTACTGTTTGCTTCTGTGGATCATACCATACTTGCATAAAGCCAAATCTTGAAGCATTCATTCGCGTGGTCCTAAAGTTAGCAATTTTGCTGGGGACTCTCGCAATCTCCTCTGAAGAGGTGAACCTTTTCAACCGCATGGCGAACCTGCACAACATTGTGACTCATGACCTTCTTGCCATCAGGCATGTTGCAGAATGATCGAAACTGTTCACCGGCGATCATTCAGATCTTTTCAAGCGGTGTGCTTTGCACAATCACTCAGTAAGACTCGCCGCGAAAGTGTTCTACGTGGTAGACTGGTAGACTTTCCGAATCAATGCCACCGGGATAAAGGCAAGTTCTCAGATGGCCCGACGGCTTCCCCTCTCTGATTTGTTTCCTTGTTGTCCGCAAAGGCTTTGATTTCAACCGTCCACACACCGGTATTATCATCCTGGAGGCAAATGGAAGCAGCGCTGTAGAAGCATAGAAAGACCGGTCTTTTGAACTGGGATTGAGCCCCCCAAGGGCTTACTGCAGAAATCATTTATCAAGAACCTACTTAACAAAAGGATTCAGCATTGGCTTCGCGCCTGGTCAAAATCCGCTGAACAACTCTTTAGTTACAATCTCCCTCTAGGATTGCAGGCACGCACGCGTCAACTAATATCAACCATCTGTTATGGAGCTTCAGACTGTGTATTTGCTTCATTGACCGACTAATTTATTCAAATCATTTGCTGCATCAATCATTTTTTGAAAAAAACAAGAAACACCAGTGGCACAGACAAATTGCTCAAATAAAGTTACCCCTGAACAATTCTGAACATCTTTCAGGAAGCCCGAACATTCAGGGCAACAAGTCATTGAGGGTATAGGATTGGCTTTCAAGAAGGATCCTGGACGTTTTCGCCGTCAAAAAATTTACCCGACATAATTTGTAGACGAATCAAGTGACGACAAGCCCTCCTAGCCAAAAAAGGTGATCTTGACATGAACAGAAGCAAACTTGATAGAAACCACAGCCCCGAATGCATCAGAGGGGAAACTTTGGTCAAGGTATTATTACGCAATGCGGTGGCACCCCTGTCAGTGGCAGCGTGAGCAACACTTCCTTTAAAATACCATTGTCATGCCATCACGCTGAAGTTGCAAAATCTCGAATTGCCGCACCCAAACAATCTCCCTACCCTGAAACAGAATCTGTTCATTTTCTAGCTTATCTGCAGCCCCATGGAAAAAAGCCGAATATCCCACCCAAAGCAGAATCAGATGGAGAAGGATCAACCAATCCAATGGGTCGTGAGGTGGCCCAAGATGGCGAGAGGCCCACAAAAATCAGGCAGTGCAACCTGTAGATTTTGAGCCCCAAAATGGAATGGAATCAATTTCGCCAACGATACATCATCATTACCGCGCAACTTAAGTCTCTTGCACAACAAGCTCTGAAAAAAAAGAAACTTATGGCAGTACAAACCATCGTGACTACGCCGCACCCCGACAACAAACATGATCCAAGAACGTCTTCAAACAACGAGAATCAACCAACCATATAGTCCCATATAGTCCCATTCCGTGATATCCTTACCAACAAGTAGATGAAATGTACAGACAAATAATCTTGGAGAACAAGCTATAGCAAGGTTTTTTAACAATGCCAATTTACACATTGCGGGTGCTCCTGTTTGGGTTCCACTTTGACGGTGAATGCAGAATATGGAGGAAAAAGAAATTCCTCTTCCGCCTCGTTGGCTGACATCGGTCCAAGGTAGTTGACGTGGTGGCAGCCTTCATCACAAAGCACTTTGAAGATCACCTTCTCTTTTCCTCCGGACGCATTTCTGTTAGCAAATTTCTGAGCCGTGTTGTAGCTGAACGAAGTTGCTAAGAACGTGGGGCAACGGTAATCTGTGCCTGCTTGAAAGAAATCAAGCATTTTCTCTCGTTTAATGCCTGAGGTCATATTCAAGAGAGCACAACTGCTGGCTGACACGGCAAATCAAAATGGACACTGACAGTATTCAATTGAAAACAAAATTCATCTGAAACGGCCCACCAATTTCATCACTGAAGGTGCTTTGCATTTTTTGCAAATGTATAGCCCCACTTGCTCACACACTCTTGACAACCTGTTACTTTCAGGATCTTTCAAGCCTGCACCGCGGTAGGTGACATTGTCTCGTGGCCATCGGTCCGGGTCTCTTCCTCGAGTGACGAGATGTTTGTTTATGGTCTGCACCAAAGGCAAGATCATCTTCAACTTCTCCTCGTCGTCGTCTCTCACCTGGGTCCAGGAGTTCAGCAAGGAGAAACCACCCAGGGTTGATTGCAATATCAAAACAATTGTCGCTCACAACCTGAGCTACGAACGATTGCGTTCATGTGGCTGCAGAGTTCCGTGCCATCTACACGGTCTTCCATGGTCCAAAGAAAGGCGGACAGTTTCACCGCGTCAACCTCTGCTGCAATCTTTTCCGCCACTTTGGTTTTGATCTTTGTGATACTCTCCCGATTTGCATCGTTCACGCAAAGGCTGTTCAACCATGCAACCAAGTGGTAGGAAAAATCTACACAATTGTCCAACGCAGCCATCTCCTTCCGGGAATAAAGATCCTGCCCGGTTGCAAATTGAAGGGCACAGGATTTAGAGCTGTAATGTAAAAAGGTTTGGACACTTGACCCCGTCCTTGAAAGAGCTGGTGCGCAGTGTCCGCGATGCCTGGCGTATAGCATGCCAAAAAAAATAAAAATAACGACATGTAGATCACATCGCCCATGCTGCTCTCTGACGGAACCCACTCATCTGTTTCGCTATGTTTCGCTGTAAAGTGAAAATATGCGTCGAATTGCTTGTGAGCGCAAGTCAACAAAAGTCAGTGCCCACACAAGAAAAATGTCTGACACAAACAATGAGGCCCGGAAACCCTCATGGAAAATCCGACAGCCAACTTGTTAACCGCGGATGCCATTTGCACGATTCAGCACTGTTTTATCTTTAAAAAAATTCAACCACAAGGAACAATGTGCTTGCATCAATAAATAGAGGACTCTATCGTTTTGGACTCCATGTCCTCTCTAAAAATAATGATACGTATGCATATACATGATATGTATACGGATAGTGATCGTTGTGTAGCACGCTACTTTGATGGATGGATGGATGGATGGATGGATGGATGGATGGATGGATGGCTGGCTGGCTGGCTGGCTGGCTGGCTGGCTGGCTGGCTGGCTGGCTGGCTGGCTGG
>VSDK01015191.1:366461-380345 GCA_009767595.1 Symbiodinium kawagutii
TGGCTGGATTGATGGATGGATGGCTGGATGGATGGATGGCTGGATGGATGGCTGGATGGCTGGATGGATCGATGGATGGAGATATGGGAAGCGGATACATTGTAGATGGGTCTTCATATGAAACTATATATTTCAAATGCCTATTCATACACCATGTTGCTGATGCCAAGCCCATGTTGTCAAAAGCGCCAGGCCTGGTTCGGATTCAACAGGTCCACGACGCTGGAGATTTCTGACACTGCAGCTGTAGATGCTGTCCCAGAATCTCGGATGATTTTTTGAAATTGTTCCACCATGGGCGCTGCACCCATTTCTACAGCTTGGCGCCGCCTCTGCTCAGCGCTGTGGCCAAAGCACAGGCAGCCAAGGGCAAAGGCTGTTCTGGGTTTTACAGCTGTCCGCTCGTGGGACTGGAGGATGTCAGTGCGGCTGAGCTCACAGTGCAACCGGGTCACACATTCAAATGCCCCGAGGCCCACAGCCTGTTTTTGCCTGGCAAGTGCAGTTTCATGGCTACCTACACACAACCACCCCAAAGCACACGAAATGATGCTGAGGTGTATAGGATCCTGAGGGTCACGAGAGTCAGCGAATCTCATAGCCACCACAAGCAGCCCTACGGCCTCCAAGGCCGTGGCTTTGAGTCTTCGCTCTGGTGAGCCCCTTACTAAATATCCCAATGACAAGCTACCTTCTTTTTGCACATCGTCGCTGAAGTAATTTCTCATGGCAGTTGCCACCAACTCCATGTAATCCAAATTCACGGCCGCCTGCCTCGCGTCTTCACTTTTCAAAAGAGAATTCACGCACCTCATGGCATCTATCTGCACTGTGGAGTCGTCAAGTCTTTCCCGCATCTGCCCCACGCACCGGCGAAGTTCTTGGAGTTCCGCACTGGTCGGCATGGCTCCCGACAGGGCTGGCTAGTGAGGTTTCATCCCTTTAACTTACTTGTTCCTGTTCAACCCTTTCAAAAATTATACTGTTAGCTGTATAAACGGTTTCTCATCAGAGCCGCTGGTGCCTTGCGTCTCGTTGATGTCATTTGCAACAAAAAAGTGGAAAAAGGAATGGTTTGGTCACTTTATTTCGACTGATCCTCACTTTGGCATGAGATCTCGTTTTGACAGCGGCAAACCTTCTTCCGAGAATCCTTGCCCATACCAAGAAGCATGACACTGACATACTGAGCCCAGCATAAGCAGATCGTATAAGGTAGAAGCAGGTCGCCTGATAGAAAGGAAATAGCTCAGGGGTTGCCGCTCTGCTGTATTGTTGGAGACACTGACACTGAAAAAAAGGGTGCCAACCTGTAACAGGGCCACCAGGGTCCAAATGATTTTGTTTTAAAAAAATGGGCCGGGCTTCTGGGCTGGGTGGGGAGAGCAAGAAGTGGAGAAGGCCGTGGTCTGAACAATTGCTGTATGCATGATCTTGGCCCTGTCAGTTGCTGGTCTGCTCCATTCTCTCTGGGACTTCGTGACTTCTGCAACGAATTGGGAAGCTACGAAAACAATGTCAACATACCGTCTCTGGAATTTCTGGCCATGGGTGTAGTATAGGCCGCTTGCGCGAAGAATTGTTGACTTCCAGCCGAATGGTGTGGCCATACCAGCGTGTTGTCGTCTGTTTGGGGCTGGCTTGGTGACCAGTGTGTAGCATTGTGTAGCGTGGCTGCTTGGCAATTTTGTTTGGGGTTGGGATGCCTGGCTTTTGTTCGCACTTGCATTTGTCCTAACTGGAATTTGTACTTGGGGAAACTCTGCCTTGGAGTTCTTTGTGACAAGTTTAATGCTGGGATGGGGCTGTGAAGGTCAACAAGGTGGCGGGAGATGTCAGGGTCACTCCTGCCTGTTCATAAAAGCACCTGAAACTGTGAAGCTAGTGCAGGGTTACCTGTGGAACCGAGGTGTTTGTTGCCCGACTGTCAATCATCTCAAACTGTGGCTGGTTGTAGAAATCCTTTGCTTGGGGGGTAGCAAAGAAGTGCCTACAAGCTCGGATGAAATGTTGTTGGGGAGGCAGCACTGCTGCGTTGGTCTGAGCTTCACATGCTTCCATGGTTTGAAGCTCTATTGCCTGTTCATCTTGGAATGGTCTCTTGCTGGAGGGATGGGCCAAGGTCACAGAACCCAATGCCCCTGGCAGCTAGAGTTTCAACAATTGTTTGCCCGTTCTACAGTTTCCGCGAGAAGAGTTTCTGCAGAAGCTCTTTTGGATATCCCGATCTTTCTGCGGATTGTGCTCTTGCTTGCTTGATCAGGAGAAGGTGCAGCTTCATGCGACGAGGAAGCCCTGGCCCAATCCTTCTAATTGAAGTTGCCATGATATAGTTGAGGGCACAGCCCTGGAGAACTATGGGAATACCCAAACAAACAGTCATGGGAAATGGAATCCCATAGCCATGAGGTGGAGAAAGGACGCACGGGGCAAATGTGATGAGAGGGGCGATGAGAAGCGTAAAGAACAGAAAACGTGCAACCGAAAGAAACTATAAAAACCAATGTGGAATGCAGAACATTGCAGAACAACTGGAAATAAATCTAGAGATGGGCTGCATGAAATGAAGTGCCCAAATGCTTGTGCCTAAGTGCAGTTGCCCAAATTCAGCTGAAGCTGAGGCATAGCTAAGACTTATGCTAAATGACCGTATTTGTTACATATTCTTCGAAATTGCTCTGACACTTCCTTTGCCGTGCGATGGCACCTCGCTGATTTTCTCCTGGACACAAATCCTGCCACTGTGACCAAAATTAGATACGACCGACACATGAGGAAGAGACGAGCAAGACATGTGGAAGGAGGAGCTGAGCAGGAGGCAAAAGAGGCGCTTTCAGAAAATCTAAAGACCCTCAACTGGCAGGTGGGGAAAAAGGATGTCATGACTTCAGCATACTTGCAAGGTATCATTATTCATTAAAGACCGTTTGCTTTCTCCGAGAGTTCTTTGCATATTCAAGGTAATTGAAGAGGCTCCTTCCAGTCAAAAGTGGACCACAGGACGAGATTAGTTTTACAAATACTGTGGCTGAAGAGTCGGCCGGCATGATTTGTGGGAAATACTACCTGGTGCCTGAAAGGCTTTGCATGCAATGATGTACTAAGCACGATACAAGAATATGCATAGCCTTTGCATGCCCTCGTATCAAAGAAATGCTGTCTCGGCTAACGCGTGTCAACGTACCACTGAACCGACATTTTGCTGCAGCATTTGAATGCCAATGACGTGACTGGTTCAATCTCACCAGTCAGTCTTAAATGGTGGCCTACTAGCTACTGTACAGGATTCTACGGGATGCTACGGGTTTGTTGGG
This sequence comes from Symbiodinium kawagutii, assembly GCA_009767595.1. NCBI lineage: Eukaryota > Dinophyceae > Suessiales > Symbiodiniaceae > Symbiodinium > Symbiodinium kawagutii. The sequence goes on from VSDK01015191.1 coordinate 369,776, forward strand.
TCGCAGTGAAACTCAGGGCCGCTCAAAGCGTCATGTTGACTCTTCTCAGCAAAACCTGGATCATGGGAATCGCCTCGACAAAGTGGCAAGGATCCAAAAAGCCAAGCACTGATCGGATGAGCCTTGCACAGTTCTCCACAGAGTTAACCATTGAATCAATGGCCACGGTCACTTGCAGTGAGTATTCTAGCAAAAGCTGGGGTAGGCGCTGCATGCACTGACGGCCATCAAAGATATCTTGATAGCTCGCACAGCTATGCTGCTGTTGAATCCTGTGCAGTTCTGATTGCTTCTGGAAGACAGACTCCATAGCTTCACAAAGCGCCTTGCGAGCCTCTTTGTGCATCTTGACCTTGAGGGACACCAAATTCAAGAAGTCTTTGAGTTCACATTGCTGGGTCTCTTCTGAAAAATCATCAAGTGACTTCTCGTACTCCCGCTCTGCATGTTGTTGGTAGCTCGCGGCAATCTGCAATTCGTTCAGCCGAATCATCACCTCCTTGCTCCCACTCATTGATCCCACGTGCTTCACAACTTCTTCAAACACCGACTCCGCACGCAAACGTCGTTTTGAGTCTTTGAATTGTTGTCCAACCTGCCTGGTGAGCCGCAAGCACGCACGTAAATTTGCAACTACGAAAGACAGAGCAGGTTCGAGCTGGGTTGCATCGGGCACATTTGTAGTCAAGTCCAAAATGTTTTCGAACTGCTTGTTTGTAGCCTCTTCCAGCTTGTGAAGGCAAGGCGGCATTTCGGAAGCAAGACTTGAAACCGCCAGCAACCACGTGTCTAGCTTTTCAAGCATTTGGAGCTCCTGACGACGATGTCGAAGATCCTGGGACAACTGTCCAAGAACTTCTCGAAAATGAGTGTTTGGCTCTGGCATTTTCCGCATCACGATGGAGGACTGGATTTGAGGAAGAGCTTTGAGAAGATTGGAAGGAAGCGCACTCCAGTTTCCGAGACAGGCGGACTCTTTCAACTTGCAGCACTCACTGAAAAAGGATTGCAATAGATTGAAGGTCGTCTTGATGGCATTATACTTGCATTTTGCCTGCAACAGAAATGTCTTGGCCCCTTGTGGGGACTGAAGTGCGTCTGGAGCACGCGAAGTGTGGTTTTTGATCTTCAGTTTCATTTCGAGCAAAGTGGAAATCTGCCTGTAGTTGCCGTCCACCTGCTTGTGGTTTGTCAATGCAACAATCCAATCAGAAGAAGCTTTTGCAGCTTCAAACGCTGCTGCTCCTTCGTCGCTGCTGTCAATGGTGCAGGTTGAACAAGGCGTCGAAATTCCTGTCTTTGCTTCAAATGCATGGTTTGCCGACTTTCGATATGTTGATATCTGTATCTGGCCGTATTTTGTTTGAGCTTCCTGTGCACGAACTTCAAGTTCTGAGACGTGTTGCTGCGATGCAAGGTAAGCTGCCTCTGCCTCATGAAGGCCATCCTGTAGTTCATCAATGCCAGTCTTGGTTTGAGCTTCAGTATGTAGAAATTCCCCAGGCAGTTTGCTTTCGATTCTGTGGTGTACTGAGGAAAGGCTCTCCTCGTAAGCCTCTAGGATGCTTTCCAACTCCTCAAAAATGAACGATCCTTCTTCCTGGCCCCTGTTGACTATGCGGTGAAGGGTGGCTTGTTTCAATTGAACAAGCCCATCATCAAGATTGCTCAACTCCCTGTCTAACTCCACTTCAGCGGGGGACAGCCCAGTGATTAGCGCCAAGGGCACTGCTGGGACAGCCATGGGTTCGCTGGAGTTTGGAAATGTAAGTCTGCACACTTTTGGACTATGAACACTTATGAAATCAACATGTTCCAAAAATAAGAAACTATTCAACATTTTTCAAATGTCTAATCAGATTGGGACCTTTGCCCCATCAACAAGTAAACCAGACATGTTCCTCTCATGTGGAAAGTAAGCATGTCCGGCAGAAGAAACATAAAACTAGCAGCATAGATTGCCTGCCGCTCAAGGTTTGAGCACACAGCTGCAGGAGAATCAGTTGATCACTCCAAACGTGGACTGAATAGAAAATTATCAACGCTTTCCCCAAGCCAAACCAAGTCATTTTGGATCGTTTGCAAGAGCTCAGAAGTCTAAGTTTACTGGCCTACAGAATCTGCAGGGCGCGAAAACCGTAAGCCATTGACATTGGTGCAGCCATGCCAACTAAGTCAGCACTGCCACCCAGTGACAAGTCAAGCGTGCGCAAAACCTATGTGACACATCCTTTTAGGAAGAGAACAGGTTTTTGAAAAGCGCAAGTTCCAAGTTGAAATCTGAAACGTGGCAATTTACATAAATTTACACGTTGGAGTTGTTGTTGATGCTGGCAATCGTCAAGTCCGTTGCCCCGTTCTTTCCGGTCTTGGCTTGAAGCACCGGAGTGGGCCCAGCTTCTGTCTTTGCCTTCACCTCCAACACAATCTGACAAATCTACAGAATCAGATCCATGATTCAAGACACCTCAAACTGACCATGAACTAAACATGTTGACATTTGCAAAACTCCCACGTAACTCTATGAGCCCTCAAAGTGTCAAAAAAACATATGGTTTTGACGATGATTTGAATAAGATGTTGGATCAATTCATGTCCCACCTTGCCAGCCAGACCATAGATACGCACCAACATGACCACCAGGCAGGCAAGCAAGAAGGCGCACAAGTTGAACACGGAAGTGCCAGCTGCAATCTGACCCAAGAATATAACGATCACTGCAAGAGCCTTGCCGGTATCTTCGGACTGAATCTCATGCATTCTCTTGAGGCTTGCATTTGAATTATGCCCTTCCCACGATGAAGCGAGAACAAACAGTGCCAATCAAATTGTAGTAATTATTAATCATGTACTCATGGAACAGACTGGCGTAGATGCATGTACAAATACCATCTGCAAATCATTTGGCATCATTTGACTGCTAAGCCGCGAAGCTTTCTACAGTCCTATGTTTGAAGTGTGTTGGACGTTCCTGCCTCGCCAACGTTCTTCTGGATGCCATCCAAGGACTTCAACAAGTAGAGCGTAATCAAAGATTTTGAGGTGAAGGACAGAGTCACGATCCAGGTTGCCAGGGTCCAGTGATCAAAGAATCCAGCAGCACTTGGGTTGTAAGATGGCTGGACTCCAGGCTCCATCACAGCAGCAATTCCAATTGAGGCAATGACACGAGACAAAGACATCAAGGACAGCTTGGCGGACATGGACATGTTGCTGAAGCCCTTCAACTTAGCATCAGAGAGCACCGCAGCATAGCAAGAGACGCCCACTTTGAACAGCACCATGGCCTCAATGTGGCTGTCCAGCCAAGCAAATGCGACAAAATAGCACACTTTTTTTTGGGGGGGAGGGGGAAATTACTTGTGCCTTCCAATTCTTGGTCCCTTCTGAGCTTCCAAGTGCGCGTCATAACATGCAAAAAACAACGGGCTTGATGAAGACCCTCAAATGAAGTCGCTCACCTACAACACCTTTCAATGCAAACCTTCCAAATCTGACAACATATTCTCAGGCAATGAGGAATCAATGAGGACATGACCACTCCCATCAAAGGAATTCCGGAATCATCGGAACTGCCAGAGTCCACCATGACAAATGCACTGATGGCCAAGGTTGCTGCAACCAGCACACTCCACTGCAGATCGCCTGAAGAAAAGTCCACGGAAAGATACGGAAAAAATCAAAGCAAATCACTATATCAAAGCATATCAAAGCTATTCAAAAGCATGTAATGAAACTTCCACTGCCAAGACAAACCGATCACTGACAGTTAACAAAGAATGCTGTCTCCAAATGGCATGTTCAATGCATCAACGGCCCTTTCTTGTTTTGCGTTGACATGCTTTGACTTGGATATTGACTTCTTGTGGCGTGTTCTGTTCCAAGTGGCTCTGCATGGTGCCCTTCAGGTACATCATCATGACGGCAGTGATCAAAAGCTTGGACTGCAGCAAGAGTTGGTAGACGCCACCCTTCATGGCTCCCCTGGAAAGCATCTCCAAGAAGTCACCAAAGGCATACCACAAGCCGATGATGATGAAGATGGACGCACCCTGTGGAATGGCCCAGCATGCCTTCACTCCCTTCATGCCTTCCTCCTGCCAAGCAAGGAAGTTCACGAAAAGCATGGACAGGAGCTGGCTCATGATTGCCGGGGAGTTCTTGGAGTACAACATCTGTCCATCAACCTTGGAGTAGTCGATGACCATTGGGTGCAAGGCCCGGGATAGCACGAAGACGATGAAGATGCCCATGGTTCCCTTTGCTGCCTGGCTAGCCATGATTGCCAACTCAAAAAGCCACCAGATCACAACCTGCAAGATTTGAGCCACAACTCAGCAGATTGTGCCTCGTGCCATAGCTCATGAATCAGTAGCATACAAAGGAGACAAATACTAAGCAGCATGCAAAGGAAACTGAATTCACCTGCTGATGTTTGCAAAGTCAAAGTTCGTCAAAGTCTCCTCTCATCTTGCTAAAAGCCAAACCAAGTCATTTTGGATCGTTTGCAAGAGCTCAGAAGTCTAAGTCTACTGGCCTACAGAATCTGCAGGGCGCGAAAACCGTAAGCCATTGACATTGGTGCAGCCATGCCAACTAAGTCAGCACTGCCACCCAGTGACAAGTCAAGCGAGCGCAAAACCTATGTGACACATCCTTTTAGGAAGAGAACAGGTTTTTGAAAAGCGCAAGTTCCAAGTTGAAATCTGAAACGTGGCAATTTACATCAATTTACACGTTGGAGTTGTTGTTGATGCTGGCAATCGTCAAGTCCGTCGCCCCGTTCTTTCCGGTCTTGGCTTGAAGCACCGGAGTGGGGCCGGCTTCTGTTTTCGCCTTCACCTCCAACACAATCTGACAAATCTACAGAATCAAATCAATGATTCAAGACACCTCAAACTGACCATGAACTAAACATGTTGACATTTGCAAAACTCCCACGTAACTCTATGAGCCCTCAAAGTGTCAAAAAAACATATGGTAAGATGTTGGATCGATTCATGTCCCACCTTGCCAGCCAGGCCATAGATACGCACCAACATGACCACCAGGCAAGCAAGCAAGAAGGCGCACAAGTTGAACACGGAAGTGCCAGCTGCAATCTGACCCAAGAAAATGACGATCACTGCAAGAGCCTTGCCGGTATCTTTGGACTGAATTTCATGCATTCTCTTGAGGCCTGCATTTGAATTATGCCCTTCAACTGATGAAGCAATCATATAGAGTGCTAATTTGCTAATCAACTTGTAATACTAATCATGTACTCACGGAACAGACTGGCGTAGATACATGTACAAATACCATCTGCAAATCATTTGGCATCATTTGACTGCTAAGCCGCGAAGCTTTCTACAGTCCTATGTTTGAAGTGTGTTGGACGTTCCTGCCTCGCCAACGTTCTTCTGGATGCCATCCAAGGACTTCAACAAGTAGAGCGTAATCAAAGATTTTGAGGTGAAGGACAGAGTCACGATCCAGGTTGCCAGGGTCCAGTGATCAAAGAATCCAGCAGCACTTGGGTTGTAAGATGGCTGGACTCCAGGCTCCATCACAGCAGCAATTCCAATTGAGGCAATGACACGAGACAAAGACATCAAGGACAGCTTGGCGGACATGGACATGTTGCTGAAGCCCTTCAACTTAGCATCAGAGAGCACCGCAGCATAGCAAGAGACGCCCACTTTGAACAGCACCATGGCCTCAATGTGGCTGTCCAGCCAAGCAAATGCGACAAAATAACACACTTTTTTGGGGGGGGAGGGGGAAATTACTTGTGCCTTCCAATTCTTGGTCCCTTCTGAGCTTCCAAGTGCGCGTCATAACATGCAAAAAACAACGGGCTTGATGAAGACCCTCAAATGAGTTCGCTCGCCTACAACACCTTTCAATGCAAACCTTCCAAATCTGACAACATATTCTCAGGCAATGAGGAATCAATGAGGACATGACCACTCCCATCAAAGGAATTCCGGAATCATCGGAACTGCCAGAGTCCACCATGACAAATGCACTGATGGCCAAGGTCGCTGCAACCAGCACACTCCACTGCAGATCGCCTGAAGAAAAGTCCACGGAAAGATACGGAAAAAATCAAAGCACATCACTATATCAAAGCTATTCAAAAGCATGTAATGAAACTTCCACTGCCAAGACAAACCGATCACTAACAGTTAACACAGAATGCTCTCTCCAAATGGCATGTTCAATGCATCAACGGCCCTTTCTTGTTTTGCGTTGACATGCTTTGACTTGGATATTGACTTCTTGTGGCGTGTTCTGTTCCAAGTGGCTCTGCATGGTGCCCTTCAGGTACATCATCATGACGGCAGTGATCAAAAGCTTGGACTGCAGCAAGAGTTGGTAGACGCCACCCTTCATGGCTCCCATGGAAAGCATCTCCAAGAAGTCACCAAAGGCATACCACAAGCCGATGATGATGAAGATGGACGCACCCTGTGGAATGGCCCAGCATGCCTTCACTCCCTTCATGCCTTCCTCCTGCCAAGCAAGGAAGTTCACGAAAAGCATGGACAGGAGCTGGCTCATGATTGCCGGGGAGTTCTTGGAGTACAACATCTGTCCATCAACCTTGGAGTAGTCGATGACCATTGGGTGCAAGGCCCGGGATAGCACGAAGACGATGAAGATGCCCATGGTTCCCTTTGCTGCCCTGGCTAGCCATGATGCCAAGACAAAAAGCCACCAGATCACAACCTGCAAGATTTGAGCCACAACTCAGCATACCAAAGAAATAAATACAACTGAAAGCAGGCTCGATCCAAACAATAATGTGCCAACACGCGAGATTCCATGACATTCTCTCATCTATGTCTCTATATGTCAGTTGCGCACGTCACCGATGTCACCTGCTGATGTTTGCAAAGTCAAAGTTCGTCAAAGTCACCTCTCATCTTGCCAAAAGCCAAACCAAGTCATTTTGGATCGTTTGCAAGAGCTCAGAAGTTTAAGTCTACTGGCCTACAGAATCTGCAGGGCGCGAAAACCAGCCATGATTGCCAACTCAAAAAGCCACCAGATCACAACCTGCAAGATTTGAGCCACAACTCAGCATACCAAAGAAACAAATACAACTGAAAGCAGGCTCGATCCAAACAATAATGTGCCAACACGCGAGATTCCATGACATTCTCTCATCTATGTCTCTATATATGTCAGTTGCGCACGTCACCGATGTCACCTGCTGATGTTTGCAAAGTCAAAGTTCGTCAAAGTCACCTCTCATCTTGCCAAAAGCCAAACCAAGTCATTTTGGATCGTTTGCAAGAGCTCAGAAGTTTAAGTTTACTGGCCTACAGAATCTGCAGGGCGCGAAAACCGTAAGCCATTGACAGTGGTGCAGCCATGCCAACTAAGTCAGCACTGCCACCCAGTGCCAAGTCAAGCGTGCGCAAAACCTATGTGACACATCCTTTTAGGAAGAGAACAGGTTTTTGAAAAGCGCAAGTTCCAAGTTGAAATCTGAAACGTGGCAATTTACATCAATTTACACGTTGGAGTTGTTGTTGATGCTGGCAATCGTCAAGTCCGTCGCCCCGTTCTTTCCGGTCTTGGCTTGAAGCACCGGAGTGGGGCCGGCTTCTGTTTTCGCCTTCACCTCCAACAGGATCTGACAAATCTACAGAATCACATCCATGATTCAAGACACCTCAAACTGACAATGAACTAAACATGTTGACATTTGCAAAACTCCCAGGTAACCCTATGAGCCCTCAAAGTGTCAAAAAAACATATGGTCTTGGACGATGATTTGAATAAGATGTTGGATCAATTCATGTCCCACCTTGCCAGCCAGACCATAGATACGCACCAACATCACCACCAGGCAGGCAAGCAAGAAGGCGCACAAGTTGAACACGGAAGTGCCAGCTGCAATCTGACCCAAGAAGATGACGATCACTGCAAGAGCCTTGCCGGTATCTTCGGACTCAATTTCATGCATACTTTTGAGGCTTGCATTTGAACTATGCCCTTCAACTGATGAAGCAATCAGATAGAGTGCCAATCAACTTGTAATACTAATCATGTACTCATGGAACAAACAAACGCAGATACCATCTGGATTCATCTGGTATCATTTGACCCTCAGGCCCTCTACAGACCCATGTTTGAAGTGTGTTGGACATTCCTGCCTCGCCAACGTTCTTCTGGATGCCATCCAAGGACTTCAACAAAACGCAGATACCATCTGGATTCATCTGGTATCATTTGACCCTCAGGCCCTCTACAGACCCATGTTTGAAGTGTGTTGGACATTCCTGCCTCGCCAACGTTCTTCTGGATGCCATCCAAGGACTTCAACAAGTAGAGCGTAATCAAAGATTTGGAGGTGAAGGACAGAGTCACGATCCAGGTTGCCAGGGTCCAGTGATCAAAGAATCCAGCAGCACTTGGGTTGTAAGATGGCTGGACTCCAGGCTCCATCACAGCAGCAATTCCAATTGAGGCAATGACACGAGACAAAGACATCAAGGACAGCTTGGCGGACATGGACATGTTGCTGAAGCCCTTCAACTTAGCATCAGAGAGCACCGCAGCATAGCAAGAGACGCCCACTTTGAACAGCACCATGGCCTCAATGTGGCTGTCCAGCCAAGCAAATGCGACAAAATAACACGTTATTTCTCGGAAATGACTTGTGCCTTCCAATTCTTGGTCCCTTCTGAGCTTCCAAGTCCGCATCATAACATGGAAGGCCGGAATCATCGGAATTGCCAGAGTCCACCATGACAAATGCACTGATGGCCAAGGTCGCTGCAACCAGCACACTCCACTGCAGATCGCCTGAAGAAAAGTCCACGGAAAGATACGGAAAAAATCAAAGCACATCACTATATCAAAGCTATTCAAAAGCATGAAATGAAACTTCCACTGCCAAGACAAACCAATCACTGACAGTCAACAAAGAATGCGGTCTCCAAACGGCATGTTCAATGCATCAAGGGCCCTTTCTTGTTTTGCGTTGACATGCTTTGACTTGGATATTGACTTCTTGTGGCGTGTTCTGTTCCAAGTGGCTCTGCATGGTGCCCTTCAGGTACATCATCATGACGGCAGTGATCAAAAGCTTGGACTGCAGCAAGAGTTGGTAGACGCCACCCTTCATGGCTCCCATGGAAAGCATCTCCAAGAAGTCACCAAAGGCATACCACAAGCCGATGATGATGAAGATGGACGCACCCTGTGGAATGGCCCAGCATGCCTTCACTCCCTTCATGCCTTCCTCCTGCCAAGCAAGGAAGTTCACGAAAAGCATGGACAGGAGCTGGCTCATGATTGCCGGGGAGTTCTTGGAGTACAACATCTGTCCATCAACCTTGGAGTAGTCGATGACCATTGGGTGCAAGGCCCGGGATAGCACGAAGACGATGAAGATGCCCATGGTTCCCTTTGCTGCCTGGCTAGCCATGATTGCCAACTCAAAAAGCCACCAGATCACAACCTGCAAGATTTGAGCCACAACTCAGCATACCAAAGAAACAAATACAACTGAAAGCAGGCTCGATCCAAACAATAATGTGCCAACACGCGAGATTCCATGACATTCTCTCATCTATGTCTCTATATATGTCAGTTGCGCACGTCACCGATGTCACCTGCTGATGTTTGCAAAGTCAAAGTTCGTCAAAGTCACCTCTCATCTTGCCAAAAGCCAAACCAAGTCATTTTGGATCGTTTGCAAGAGCTCAGAAGTTTAAGTTTACTGGCCTACAGAATCTGCAGGGCGCGAAAACCGTAAGCCATTGACAGTGGTGCAGCCATGCCAACTAAGTCAGCACTGCCACCCAGTGCCAAGTCAAGCGTGCGCAAAACCTATGTGACACATCCTTTTAGGAAGAGAACAGGTTTTTGAAAAGCGCAAGTTCCAAGTTGAAATCTGAAACGTGGCAATTAATATCAATTTACACGTTGGAGTTGTTGTTGATGCTGGCAATCGTCAAGTCCGTCGCCCCGTTCTTTCCGGTCTTGGCTTGAAGCACCGGAGTGGGGCCGGCTTCTGTCTTCGCCTTCACCTCCAACACAATCTGACAAATCTACAGAATCACATCCATGATTCAAGACTCCTTAAGCTGCCAATGAACTGAACATGTTGACATTTGCAAAACTCCCAAGTAACCACAATCAACTTGAGCTAGCCAGGTTTACCTCCGACTCCATGTCCCAAAGCCCGCAGAAGTGAAGACCATATAGTTTCGACGATGATTTGAAAAAGATGTTGGATCGATTCATGTCCCACCTTGCCAGCCAGACCATAGATACGCACCAACATGACCACCAGGCAGGCAAGCAAGAAGGCGCACAAGTTGAACACGGAGCCTCAATGTGGCTGTCCAGCCAAGCAAATGCGACAAAATAACACGTTATTTCTCGGAAATGACTTGTGCCTTCCAATTCTTGGTCCCTTCTGAGCTTCCAAGTCCGCATCATAACATGCAAAAAAAACGGGCTTGATGAAGACCCTTAAATGAATCCGCTCACCTACAATACCTTTCAATGCAAACCTGCCAAATCTGACAACATATTCTCAGGCAATGAGGAATCAATGAGGACA
>VSDK01015191.1:387103-400337 GCA_009767595.1 Symbiodinium kawagutii
AAAGCAGAAAAGCAGAAAAGCAGAAAAGCAGAAAAGCAGGAAAGCAGAAAAGCAGGAAAGCAGAAAAAGCAGGAAAGCAACAGGGATAAGGAAAAAAAGAAAAATTCCCCAAACTAAAAAAAAATAGATTCCCTAAAAAAATGGCCCTCCAAAATATGCGATAGATCTATTGCTTGTTCTGCTCTCAGCCAATGTTGCTCTCAACTTGTTCTTGTTGATCTATTTCTGATGGCAAGAAATGGGAACACCCCTTCGGATCTGGCATTACTGGGGCCTGGTAGCTGCAACTGAGGCACTCATTGTAGGAAGTCACGTCCAACTCGCCTGATCAACGGATTCCCATGATAGCCGTGGAGTAATCCACATCCATGTTTTGAGATTTACATATGTTGGTGAATGCCATGGTGAACATCATGGTGATCATGATAGGCTATTTGACGCTTAATAGTCCAAGCAGTCGTGATTACTTGCTGGAAATGGTTGATGACTAATGAAGAATGCTGATTGATGCCTTGTTGCCTGCCTACCTGGTTGGCTGTACGTATCAAGTTGTGCCAGAGAACAAAAGGCTCCAGAGTTCTCCAATTGATCAGCGGCGAAATCCCTAACATCCTGGGATGGTTGGCTTATATTCATTCCCACAAACTAGCTGCTACTGATGATGAGGATGAGGATGAGGATGAGGATGAGGATGAGGATGAGGATGATGATGATGATGATGATGATGATGATGAGGATGATGAGGATGAGGATGAGGATGATGATGATGATGATGATGATGATGATGATGATGATGATGATGATGATGATGATGATGATGATGATCTCCTGGCAAAGCTGTTCAATACAGGAATTCTCATTGCAGGTCGAAGGATCGGTTTGCGGATTTTACCTACTGTGTTAAGGCTCTTACCCTCCTGCGGTAGTTGGCTTCCCGGATACCCTTCCCCTCTTCCGGTAGTTGGTTTCCCATCTACCGCAGCAGGATGTTCACTCACCAAGTGCTTGCTCTAAGCCTTCCCTTGACCAGCGCTCAGGCTCGAACCGAAGGAAATGCTCCCACTGATGTCCTGCCATTCAGCAGTGGTTGCCCGAGGTCTTCTGGTCATTGCTAATCTCCAAAAACTGCTTCAGAACGAGTTCTATGGTTGGGCTTGGCACCACTCATGACGACTTCGAAACCACATGGTATGGCTAGGTAGTCTTGGACCTGTTCATTCAAAAACATTACACATGCCAGCACTGCACGCATGCCTCTGCTTTGTAAATGTTATACCGTTGTACGTACATCATTTGAGATCATTTAAGTACGCTTGGTCAAGAACAAGGATTGACAACGATCATTAACATTGGCCAGCACCATCTCGTCATCCCATGTTCTATGTTGGCAAAGTGTATATTATTGTTGTAGATCTTGATGTGCTTGTGGCATCTTGTGGCATCCTGTGGCCTTAAGATTCCGCACATCAATCATCACCAGGTGATGTGTGTGATCCACCGCTCCTTCCCAGCCCACATCAGACCTGATCAAAGTATCGCCAGGCGCCGGGTAAATCACCCTGGTAGTTGATGCGCTTGGCGGCCTGCTCGAATTCTTCCCAACAAACCTCGCAGCGAAAAACGTCAGCGAAACGGGTCCCCCGTTGAGCTCAGCGACCAAGGCTATCATCCATGCTGTTCACCCAGCTGGTGCACAAGTGATCCACTGAGTTCTCACTTCCAAGAAGTTCCAGCTGAGCGAAGAACAGGGGAATGTGCTCAATCACCCAAGCCGATGGCAACTGCATTCTCTGTCATTGTTGGAAATTGCGATTAGTCAACTAGTCAATATCTAAACATAACCAGCAATACTTTCCATGGAAATCAACTGTGATTGACACTTGTCAATAATTGGCTTGCCATTTGTTTTCCTTGAGAAACCAACTGTTTTTTTTGTCGCGTCTCTTGCAGTTGATCACCAGTTCCAAATATCGTCCTAGCCGATCTATCAATGGATGTTTGCATTCATGACCCATGACATCCCATGACATCCCATGACATCCCATGACATCCCATGACATCCCATGACTTTGATTCATGCCTGCCATGTGATCATTCACCATCACCGGTCACCATCTGTTGCGCACCATGAATTGTAACCAGCAATAATCAATCACAATGAAGCACCGTGATGAACAGTAGTTCAATCTATATCAACCTCGGATCATTTCAAAAACGAAAAATCAAGATTCTGACCATCCCAAATATATGGCAATGGGTCAAAACCCCGTACCCCTGGTTCTCCCATCATTCACAATTGTTTTCCTTATTGTTGGTTGGTCAATATCCCCAATTATTGGTTGGTTGATATTGACCCATAGCCATATGATTAAGACAAGATTAGGCCTCACAAACACGTAGATTTGGTGTGCCCATAGGGTGCCCATAGGGTGCCCCTGTGCATCACTCGCAGCGCAGCAAGTTACTACGTTGCTGCCATCTCGATCCAGCAGCTGCCGCCAGGCTTTGAGGATAGTGGGATAGATCTGCCTCAGCCGGAAATCCACTGGTTTTCCAATGGTTGTTCAGTGGTTTCTCAGTGGTTTTCCAGTGGTTTTTCAATGGTTTCAGTGGTCTTTTCGGTGGTTTTCCAATGCTTAGACTGGTTCTGATTCCAATGGTTTTCAACCATCAGCTGGCTTTCCGATGATTCTGTGAATATTCATTCAATGGTTTTCCAGTGGTTACTTATGTGGTGGTTTCTCAAGTCAAAGGGGACCCCCCAATCATCCATCAATAGGCATTTATAGGTCAAACCAACCAATTTTGGGGATCCCTATCTTAAGAAACCACCATGGGAATGATTCCCGTGGCTACCAATGATTCCCATAGTTGACCAATGGTTACTTACAATGAAGAAATTTGATGGTTGAGTATACATGAATTCATTTGAATTCCCAATCTGTACTACAATGATTACAATGATTGTGGTTTCCACTGGGTTTCAAGTAATTTTCCAATGGTTCTGACTCCAATGATTGTATGTATATGTGAAAATGTGAAAATCGTTGTGAATTCCCAAGAGTTTCCCAATGGTCAACAATGATGATCAGCGGTTGATGCTGGTTAAATGGTGATTTGCCATGGTTGATGATGGTTCGTGGTAATTGATAAGTACTGGTATTGAGCACTGCTTGACAATGGCTACTCAAACTTTATGATAGAGTTACAGTAATGATGGTTAATAGTGCTGAATGATGGCTGATTCTAGTTGATGGGATACGGCTGGTGCCACCATTGCTAAGGCATCGAGTCCCTTTTTTTTGGTTGCTCTTTTGAGCTTGCTCCATGCCCGGCGGTTTCCCCCCACGCGAATGGCCATTCCGATGTTATTTCCTGACGAAAGACATGTTCAGCATGGCTGCAGATTCGCTCGCGAGCAAGAGAGCAAGATCTCTTGCGGAAATCAGCCAGCTTAATTATATTTAATTATTCCCAGAAATGTTTGATGCAAACATTTCCAGGAATACCCCTGTAATTGGTGGCTAAAACAATGGAAGTTCCCATCAACAACCCAGTGAATCTGCTGTACAAATCACGTTTGAGCACGTGCAGATCTGAAAAATCTTGACTTGAGGGAGTGAGAAAACCCCGTTATATATATCTAATGACGTCCTCTTTGCCTTATCGTTTTTTATTCCTTATCGTTTTACAATACAACGTACACGCAACATGATAACAGGCCACCCTTTCAACAGAAACACAAGAAACACCGCGCCCTGCCAACAAAAGTCTACGCGCTATACGTTAGGCTTCTCCGATCTTTCCCACTGCTGAACAATAATAGCGGTGACACTGCGGAGAGCCAGTAGAATTCATACGAATAGGGACTAGTGGAAAGTCTCATTTGGAAAAGATTTCCTTATCGTTTTTGTTATCGTTTTGTTATCGGTTTGGACCCATATGCTCCAAAAATCTGAAAAGCTGCTGGCACATTCAACCCAGGTTGTGATTGTTATCGTTTTTTTATTCCTTATCGTTTTACAGAAAATGGAAGCCGGCTTGGAAAAGTGAAGCATGTCCTTACAAAGTCTTTGTCTTGTGAATAATGCCTGATCCGACCATCTTGGATAATTTATCACAGCAATACGGCTTCGTACTTGATGGAAGCACAATAGTACTGTTGTCTCGGCTACATGTGGAGAGAACTAGCTGGAATATACCCACGAACAGTTTGTTTACTTCGAGTTGTTTCTCGCATTGATTCTGTTGTTGGGAATGCTGGTCAGAAACATCACCAATCACCAATATTTGAGTTTTGGCTGAAAATACCGAGTGATGAGGAACACAACCAGCCATGGATTCAGGACTCGGCTGAAATTACTACAAGAACCATTAAGACAGTCCAAGGTTTATACTCCATTTCATTTATGCAATTCATATCTGAATATAGAGATCAGACCTACCATGTGATTGGTTTGGATCAAAGAACATGGTGCGATAGAGGGACTCATGGACTTTCCATTGAAAGGGCTGAGATGGAACTATGAGGCTGGGAGGGTGGGAGAATGTGCTGGCAGACCTTCGAGATAGTGATGATGAACAACCATACTACCATTGACACTATGAACAAGTAAGTATGTCACCATACAACCATGCCATCATGTAACAGTACACAACCACATCATCAATGACTGCGGTTTCCAACGCAAAATGTCGCTGGATGTTCTCGCTGGGCGAGGCGCAAGAGAGTGCTCTTGAAGTCACGCGCTGCATGGGCGTTGGCAGAACAAGTGAGGTACCTCCCACGAGCTTCGGATGAAGGATTTGACATAAACACAGCTTGAAGATGCTTGAAGTTTTCATTGTTAATGTTGGCTAGTGGTGGCGAATGGCACTTGAGATCATGACATTGTGAACAAGATGCGGAAGTTTTCCGGGGTCGTCTCTTTTAGATTTGTGATAAATACATACCATCATCTTTGGATGGAAACCTTTGCAGTGCCAAGACCCCATACAAAATCATTGACAAAATCAACAATAGGGCTAGATTGTTTGCCGCTGATTGGATGGAACTGGAAAAACGGTTGCCAACACAGACTGAGGGCAGCACCGTGGGCATTTCCAGAGGTCAACGAATGACAAATCCTGAAGATTGTTCGCAGCCGTCCGTCAAGACAGAACTCCAAGATACCAAAGTCCAATGCGGTGCAGTTGTTTGTGTGTTAAGATGCGTCCGTGCTTAGCGATCCACAAATCAAGATGCACAATGAACCTCTTGTAAACGATACAGCTGGACACTAATGGAAACATGCTGGAGTGCTATCTATCATTGAGTGTACCACACATTGGCTGAATTATAAGGTTGTTAGTCTTAACCAAAACAAGAGCAAATTAGGGTCGCTTGCGGACGCCGCAAGTGCTGCTAGTTAAAAGCAGCAGATTACCAGAATGGATGAAAGCACAATGAAACACTCGGTAGGTTCGTCCTGTAGGAGTTCAAGCTGATTGCTTGATTGCTTGATAAATCGGGCTACCAGAAACTGCTTCCTTGCCACTCTCTCCACTGCCCGTGAAAGGGAGATAAGTATCATTAACCATGATAAACATTGGTAAACTATCAAGCATTACGCAGCATTACCATGGAAACTACACCAAATTCTATGACAACAACGCCTTGGTGAAGCGCCCTGCAGCTGTCCATAGCGGTCCCTGTCCTTGGCAGTGAGAAATTTCTTGCCTTCCCAGTCCAAGCCATGGAACAAACGTTTGTCCGCGCGGGTGATCCCAAAACGCTCACCTCAAACGCTGCGCAAGCGCTGCTGCGCAAGCGCTGCGCAAGTTAGCTTAGTAACTCGAGGCAGGGCATCGTCTTTGTCTCCTTAAAGCCAGCTTCAGAATTAGATACTAGTAGAATATATGTGGCTAGCTAATGTACTATCTATACTTACATGAGCAGAGCTGATATGATGATGTTTCTTGATGATACGTCTTGTATGACTTACCGCAAGCTGCTCCTCTGGAAGCACATTTATGTTGCAAACCTGGCAAACAACCGGTCACGTTTCACCAGTGCTTTTCACAATGGCATGTGACACCATCTCTCAACAGCTCAAGATGAAATGCTTTGGCACCTGGTGCGTCATGCATAAAAATGGTAACGGTGAATGATCAACTGAGAATGGCACTTGAAATGCGCGCCAATCTACCAGGTGATTTATGCCACAATGTCACAGGGGACGAGATTGCAATCTGCGTTTTCGTTGGCATTGTCATGACATTGAGGCCGCTGTCAACCACTTAGATACTTGAAGAAAGAAGGGGATCCGTTCGGGAATGATATGGCCAATGGCGGGGTTAGGTCGGGGGACGCGTGCTGAGCAAAACAAATTTAGATGATTGTGCTTTCGCGGCCAAGACCAAATCCTTCTTCGTCCACGCGTCACTGAAGTTCCACCTCCCTTCTCCACTCTTTGAAAGCGCTTCCCAATTGAACGCTGTGCTTGAATCCTACTGTTTCCAGCTGATGAAATGCAGATTTTAATTGACACAGTTTGTCTGGTTTTGAAGGACTTGCAAGTACTCAAATAGTTGGACTTTGTTGTCCCAAGTGACAACCCATAAGGGCATTTGACGAGGCACACTTTTCAATAAAGTCGTGTTGGCGGACTTTGTTGATCTTGTGGACGTCAATGGCTTGGAAGAAGGTCTGGCAGTGACAAGTCATGTCCATTCAACACAGCCGTAGAAACGCCTCATCTATCAGCTTGGGCACTCAAGCCTTGAAAAATCTTGGAAGCACTGGGGAAGAAATCGCTGCCGATTCAAGCGGGCTGTCCTGTGCATCTCCGAACTTCTCAACGACTTGTTGCTTGAACTTCGCCAACCTGAGCCCACGAGGGAACGACCAGGAGAACAAGCATGGGAGTGTCTAGTCTTGCACCCAACAATCCCCGCTCCTTGGGTGTTCATCTCCATTTGTTGGGCCTCATGGCCATAGCTGTCTGTTGAATTCTGCTGATTGTAGTTCTGGTTGCCCTTTGGTTCATCGCAAATAAAGGAACAAAATGAAGCAATCAAAGTACATGGGATATGATGATGCAAAGGGACAAGGGACCGCTGAGACATTACTGACCATGACTTCCGTGATTGCAAGGCGAAGGCACAATACAGCAACGGGTTTTCTGCTATCACATGTTCAAACAAACAACCGACACACATTGACATACTCAATATCAAATAATAAAGCATGCTGAAACTGTTCTGGGTTCCCCTTCCCATTTAGTTCTTGTCTCCACACTGTTTCGTAGCAAAATTCCGGTCACCCATCGTTTGTAACATCCCAAAAAACCCGATGTTTTTCGCACAAACACCGTGGCCACCACAAGATGGGTCTGACTCTGACATCACTAGAAACTACCCCCAAGATTTCCCAAGATGGCTCATCACTAGAAACCACCCAAACTGGTCATATTCAGATTTGGTAAACCCAGCATTTTCGTGGGTCGCGACCCCTGGATTCGCCCTTTCGATGCAGGAAACTGCTCAGCACTTTTGAGGTCCAACTCTTGCAAGGTGGTAACGCCACTTCCGTCCTGCGAGATCCACATGGGAAACTGCTGAGGGGCTGCGGCAGTTTCCTGATTGGGTGGTTTCTCAAAATAGGGAACCCGCAAAAATGGTCGGCTTATTGCAATAAATTGTTACGTTTGGATGATTTGGGGTATACCCCCATTTTGAGAAACAACCATTTCAAGTACGTTGAAATCCTGTGGATGGTTGCTGCTTAGGTGCATTTGGAGGTCTGCGAAATTTGGTACCCCAAAAAAAGTTGCTCCCCCAAAAAAACGTCTCGTTAATTTTCAATCCACTCTGTGGATAGATCCATGACTAATCCTCTCTTCTACAAGCAAGAGATGCAACATCGTCAGGTCCACTTGTTGCACAAGGCGCCCTCACCATCACGTCAAGGACTCGTTCACTGGCAATATTGCTGATGGCGTTGGCTTCACATCAACATCCGCCAGAAAACGCAAATGCATAAACTCATCAAATGACTCAAGTTCTGTGGATTTTGGAAAACTCAAATGACTCGTCAGAACTCATCCAATCCACAAGTGTTCCACTGCTACACCCAGTGCTGGTCTATGCTGGTCACTTGGCTCCTTGTCCAAAGCTCCCCACAAGAGCCGGGGATCACCGGGCCAACACAAATCTTTGACCTGAAGTCTGCCGTCGTGGCACCATATGTGGGCAGCATGTCACCAAGGGTCACCTGTTATTTTCACATATCATCACTATTTCCAGAATTTTGGAGTACTTGGGATGGTTTCAGTCTGCTTGAACACAAATGAATATGGTCTTTATTCCTGGCTGCAACGCTTTGGCAAGGGTTTGGAAGTTCCAATAGGAAACCGCTTAGACTGAAGAGGTCTCATATAATAGCGATACCTCTCAAAAATTGTCAACGCAGGGTAGGCATCTAAGCTACAAAGCTGATAGACTCCAGATCACTGACTGTTTGTTTCGGTGTTTCCAAGAATTCGGGTCTCAGAGAAACCAAACATGTTCCTCGTAAATGACAAGTGCCTTGGTCCTAACCCATCTTAGGCCCAAATTAAATGAGTTTGTGGAATTCACCCATCCCCAAGTACGGAGTTTGATCATTAACTGGCCACAGTGTTCAAGCAGTATCTAAAATATCGAAAAGCCAACTCAGCGCAAATTTCTGAAACATTGCACCAGTCCTGGTAGCTGCAAATTGCTCAAAGGGATAGCACTGGAAAGCCCTTGCTCCGAACCGCTCCCAGCGAAGGTTGTCGCAGGCACATTTTGTATCCTTACGCCCGATCCTTCGGTCGAGTGACAGTTCGAAACAATTCATTCTTCTGCATGAACATGCTGTCGTCAGCATCCAGTGTCCGCCAAGCTCGAAGTAGAGTCCCCTCAAAAATCACAAGCAAAGGAGACGGAGGTTTTGAATGAAAACCTGGCAGGTTTGAATGCAACCATCGCTTGTCACCATGTAGTAAACCTGTGATATGCAACAATTGGCAGGTTTGATACAACCATGTGGACATATTATTGACAACTAATTCTGCATTCTTATGTTTAGAAATTCCTGACATGCTTGTAGGACTGATATAGTGCTTGGCAAAAATCACAAGCTGGCACACTGGCAAGCTTCACCGATGACGCTCCCTTTGTTTCAGCCGAGGCACAAATTTCTTTTTAAGAAGCGCCTGCCCATCAATGCGGTCAAAGCTAAAACCCGTTTCGGATCCAGCAAGCTGAGTATCTTTAGGATCAACCAAACTCTGGGGCGGGTACATTTCCTGGGGTTGGATGGATCTGAAATCCTTAGATTCTTCTGTTAATGAATTGTTCGGGCTGCCGATTGTTTTGACCAACTTGTCATGAGCACTCTCTTTTGCGGTGTGAGTGCCTGGCCTTGAAATCTTTCCGCGCTTTGCCCATCAGAATCCGCTTCTCGGCTGCATGGTTTTTCAACTTCAAGGCATCTTGCATCCCCTGAGCGCAGGGCCCCAAGGCCAAGGGATATCCCTTATTCCCTGAATTGCTGCAAGCAGGTCCCAGCCCATATAGGATATAATTTACAATGGAATAGATCATCTGTGAAGATCATAGATGAGAACAACAACAACAACAACAACAACAACAACAACAACAACAACAACAACAACAACAACAACAACAACAACAACAACAACAACAACGGAATCAAAGCCAAGCAGCCTTGCGAGCTTTCGCGAACTTCCGCTTGTCCACGGCGAAGAAGGTCAAGTCCAAAGGCCGTAGCTCCTGGAGCTTCGCCACACAAAGCACCCGCCCAAAAAGGTCACGCACCCACCGATGCAACAGCTTTCACTTCCGCTTGGGCAAGTTTTTGCTCCTGCTGGGTGCTGTTTAAGTTGGCTTATGCGCATAGTTTACTCGGTGTTTGTGAATCTGCGGAAGTGTCACATGCCATTTCAAGCACGCATGTTGGAAGCTGACGGAAGCTGGCCAAGCTGGTGAAATATTAGTTTCAAGGAATGCCTAAGGATCAAGTTGTGGTTATGACCCTTCTCAGTCAGCTAATCTAGATTGATGATGTCACACCCCATTGTCGATCGGAGTCGCTGATATGTCCCAAACTTTGGGAGATGCCAAGGAAGAAACTGGTTTCAAGTCCAAAAAGGTGGTTCCATCAGGGGATGCTCTTTCTTTTCTCTGATTCTTGTAGACTTGGTAGCCATCCAACATGCATTCAAACCACGCAAACAAGAATGAACCATCCTATCAGCAATGTCAACTTCACCCCTACAAATCCACCCAAAAATCCACTGACATGCCTTGGCACCCAGGTGGATGCTAGGACCCTTGCAGCACCTGGTGCCACACCTGGTCCCAGTGTCCTGCTTATCGTAGAGGTTCAGCGCCTGGAAAAGCTGCTCTTCATTTTCACCCGTCCATCCCAAGCGCCGCAGGTTGCTGCCGAAGGCATCCAGGGTAGCACTGCCATAGTCGCCTCGGTCACACCGATGCTGCACCTTGGAGGGTCTACAGAAATCCTGGGCGGCCTCACATCATCATACATCATCTTAGATATAGAGAGAGATTTGAGATGTCTTGTATAGATGTTATAGTCTATAGATTTTGTTTGGGCATATGACTCAACACAATGTGAGTGATCCAAATCTAAATTTGTGAGTGATCCAAATCCAAATTCAGTGCCTTTGTGAATTGTGGCTCCTGCACAAATGCACCATACTTCCCTTTCCTGAGATTCCCACGTGAGAGCTCCTGGATCATCATCTTTTCATCAGCAAAGGTCTTGACCGACCACATGCGAAAACCCATCCAAAGCCTCAGCTTCAGCAGCTTCAGCAGAGAATAAGCTTCAAGAAGTGCACTGAAAGTTGATGGTCATGGAAGGGAAAAAAATCATGATGCGCATGAGGTGAAGAAACCACTTGAATCACTCAAGCCTGGCGTCTTGGTCACCAAATCATCCATGGATCATCCCTCCCTACGAGTAGCTTTGTGGTCAACCAGATGTGCCAGGGAGCTTTGCAGCTTCAGGAGCAATGATATCCAACGTGACCTCCAGGCATAGCGCTTCCAACGCATTTCTCACATCGCACACAAACAACTGCGCCAACCCGCACGTGTCTGGGCGTCAACGAGGCAACATGGATGAAAATGCATAGCGAGATCAAATATCAACGGATTAAAAATGTTCAAATATCCTATTGAACCTATCCATGAGCTATGGATAGCAACGGATCAAAAAGCTCATAGGCCTGAAGAAGGGTTCAATGAGACGAATGTTTACAGAAACCACTGGGTTCAGAGCGCTTCGCACCTCATCGATTTTGTCCACGTCCATGCGCAAGAAGAGAAGCTCCGGATCGCCTCGCTCGGTAGCTCTCACTGCTGAGTTGCAGATCTGCATCAGTTGGACGGCTGCCGAGTGTGACATCTCTTTGCCTAGGCGGCTAATTAATCTAGAGTAGCTTCAAGTCTTTTAAAGATGGATATTCTTACACGTATTCTTATGAGTAACTCAAGTATTCTTAGTTTTATATTCTTAAGTAAAATATATTCCTTTAAGTTGCTTTCATCTGTTGCACTGTCTACCTTCGGATCGGCATGGAAGTACTTCGCTCTTTGTGCCATTGTGAGGAGCACCTCTTCTCACTATTCAACCATTGTCAGACCATTGTTAACCGCTGCCAACGATTATGACCCATCATCATCGACCCTTAGGCCTCCGAGTAGTTTTATATTTTCACTGTTCACTAACCATTTACCGTTATCAATCCATTACTACAACCAACTATCAACCAACTATTAGACAACTATTAGTCAACTAGAGTATTAGACACCTGGCAGTGGGTCAAAACCCCGTACCCCTGTGGTTCCCTATCATCAACCAGGCTGTTTTCCCTTTAAAATGGTTGGTTACTATGCCCCACGAAGTTGGTTGGTTAACTGCTTGACCCATAGCCATATATAGCTGGTATATCCCCTACTATTGTTGCTTATTATCCCCTATTATCAACCATTAACCAGCTAGAAATCACCATTGGTTGGTTGGTTAACTGCTTGACCCAGCTCGCCATGTGGCCTCTCTTAACTGGTTCCAGTTCTCTTGCAATGCCTGGCCTTCGAATCTCAGAGCACGCATACCCGCGCAGAACTTTTGACAGTCGATCTGCCGTTCCTAGGTGCGGCTTGCGCAATACCAAGACACGTCGTGACGACAAAAACTGGAACAACAAATGTGACATTTCTCTTTTAACATGTTTCAACTATTGGTTTTACATATAATCAATTAGCTTATCCCTTGAAAATCGAAAATTTACAGTGAAGTCAATAATCTGATATCTAATTTCGATCTTTCCAAACTGCCAAACCTGATTCCGCCCAGGAACGAACTTCTGATCAAAGTGTTGCACCCAGGTGCGGATGATGTTCCCAGTGCTGTGAAGTGCTGCCGAGACGATTTCCACAGCGCGATCCCTCTCCTGCAGCGCGTGTTGGTACTTGGGATCCTGGCAGCGTGGCGATGGCTTGGCAAAGGATAGCTGGGCATCGCGTTCCCTCTGAGAAGGCCATCTGAGACTAGCTATGTACCTTATATCCATAGGTCCATAGCTGTATGCTACTCTATGTCAAAGACAGCTGGTAGCTTCACCCCTCAACCAACCTGATCTCACCCTGGAGATCCCACACTGAATCCGGTACCACTGCAGCCAGTTGATCCTTTTCCCAGCAGAACGCACAATGATCCCAGAGTACGCAACGCCAGGTTCCCGTGGCTCGACCGCACGACCCTCCGCTCCTCAAAAGGGGCCTTGAACCCCAACCCCTGCGGCTGTGATGACGGCTCGAAGGTGATGATCATGGAACATGGCACAAGTGAACAGGACAGATTCGACATTCCCTATCTATCTTTATGTTCGACTTGTGCGGATTAACAAAAGCATGCAAAGAAATATCACTCATGATATCTTCAAGATAGGACGACTTGGCTTTTCCTATTTCCCTCGGAATTAAGAGGAGGATTGCTCTGTGATCGAAGCCACTGAAGCCTGGTTCGGGCATCGGAACGTGCACGAAGAATTTCCGATTCATCGTGGAGGCTATAATAGCCTTCTGCCAAGCAAAGCCTGAGCATCGCATTGTCCATTACTTTGGTCACCCAGAGCTTCCAAAAGACCCTTGTAAGAGCATTATACCCTTACAA
>VSDK01015197.1:14606-58274 GCA_009767595.1 Symbiodinium kawagutii
GATGTGCAGATGTGATGATGTGATGATCTAGATCTGCAGATGTGAGGGTGTGAAGATCTAGATCTGCAGATGTGAGGGTGTGAAGATCTAGATCTGCAGATGTGAGGGTGTGAAGATCTAGATCTGCAGATGCGAGGGTGTGAAGATCTAGATCTGCAGATGTGAGGGTGTGATGATCTAGATCTGCAGATGTGAGGGTGTGAAGATCTAGATCTGCAGATGTGATGGTGTGAAGATCTAGATCTGCAGATGTGAGGGTGTGAAGATCTAGATCTGCAGATGTGAGGGTGTGAAGATCTAGATCTGCAGATGTGATGATGTGAAGATGTTGATGTGCAGATGTGAGGGTGTGAAGATCTAGATCTGCAGATGTGAGGGTGTGAAGATCTAGATCTGCAGATGTGAGGGTGTGAAGATCTAGATCTGCAGATGTGAGGGTGTGAAGATCTAGATCTGCAGATGTGAGGGTGTGAAGATCTAGATCTGCAGATGTGATGATGTGAAGATGTTGATGTGCAGATGTGATGATGTGAAGATCTAGATCTGCAGATGTGATGATGTGATGATCTAGATCTGCAGATGTGATGATGTGATGATCTAGATGTGCAGATGTGATGATGTGATGATCTAGATGTCCAGATGTGATGATGTGATGATCTAGATGTGCAGATGTTTATATACGGCTGCTTTTTTACGAAGAACCCTTCGCAGGCGCTCTCGGGAAAAAAACTGCGTTCAGCAGCTCGAGTTTGAGTAGCTCGGGCGGACGGTCAGCAGGCCAACAACGTGAATCTCACGCAAAACCCCCCCCCCACCCCCTTGATCACCCTGGGCTCGATTCCCCCCAGGGTGCTGTTGTTTGGGTCGTCAAAGGGGCGAAAAACCTGCAAAACGCCGTGTTTTTTGCAATTGTGGGGTCAAAAACCCTCAAAAAACATTTTTTTCTCGCATAAACAGATTTTTTCCAATGCATGTCTTACCAAACAAATTCTTACTAACATATTCTCTTACCAAACCGATTCTTAGCAATTATTACCAAAACATATTTTCTTACCAAACCGATTCTTGCCAAACAGAATCCTACCAACACACATTTTCTTACCAAACAGATCTTTCCAAACACATTTTCTTACCAAACCCATTCTTGTCAAACAAGATGCCACCAACACATTTTCTTACTAAACAGAATCCCACATACATTTTGTGACCAATCAGATTCTTACCAACCCATCTTTTCCAACTTCGTTACCCCTTCTTTTGACAACCCGGCAGCTTTCGTTCACCCCCCCTTGGATCTCAAGTTCTTGAATTTTCATAAATGAATATTTTCATGAAATGTATCACCGTCTATTTATTTTCATGTATACATTAAAAAATAAATATACACGCATTTAGTTCCTTTTTATTTATCTATATATCAATGTATTTGTATATATTTATATGTATTCAGACATTTGTATATATTTTTCAATGCATGTATGTATATATGTATATATATATACTTTTTTTTCATCGTAAAACATTTTGATTATGCATACATACATAAGTATGTATATATACATATATATATATATATAGATATCAATATACATACACATTTGTTTAGTCATACTAAAGAAAATACATATGTATTTATCGATGTATTTTTTGATTAATTTGTTTCACCTTGTTTACATTTAGACATATACTTGTGCACACTGACAGATGCATACATGTATGTAAATGTATGCAGCTAGGTAGATACACTTGCATATGTCTGTTTGTATACGTGGACACATACGAACATGTGTGCTTGAATAGAATGACAAGAAGGCAAATAGTACTTTGATGTGAGCTCGGAGGCCAGATTTGCACCACAATGCCCCATTTGTACCTGAGTGGACAGAAGCTGGTTTTGAGAACTGTCTGAATTTCAAGGTTTTGATGGGAAGCGAAACTGTGAAACTCAAGCTTTGCAACATTTGTGACGAAGTTGGTGCAGATGCGGTAAGCAGATTTGAAGTTTGAAACACAGTTCACACTCAGTGTGAGCTCTGAATGAAGGCCTTCAACCTGGTCACAATATGGTCAATCAAAAAAAATCAAGCATAGTTCTGTGTGATCAATTTCGAGCCGAGCACATTTTAATACAAAGACTATTTGTTTTATTGACTTTTCTCCAACGCCGTGCTTCGTGTTTGATGGGTTTTCAAAAAAATGATTGTCCTGAATGTATGCTTGCAAGTGCTTTCCCATTGTGATCACCATAGTGAGTCTGAAGCTTGACACAGTATCTTTGTGTTCCTGAGGTCTCAAGCTGCTTGAAATTCCAAGCAGAATGTGCTTGAGACATTGCCCTTTAAACTTCAATTCCTGAGTTGATATTAGTTCATGTTGAGAACGAAACCACTTGTTTTCTTCATGATTTTTCCCAAAAATATGTTTTAGAATAAAGCCTCTCATCATTGCAACATTTCGGATTTTTACCTATTGAATCATTATTGGATCCACCTTTCCAAAGGGTTAAAGCTTATTGCATCCGCCATGGGATTTGCAGCTGCAGTTGCGACCATGGAATCTGCTTCGGAAACCAGATTTCCAAGGCTCCATCGATGGACACAGTTGCATGGGTTGCATTTGCTTCAAAATATTGGGACAAAATACTCATCAAAACTTTGAGTTGCTGTGACTCCCAGATCAATAGCTACTTCAGATGCGCACTTTGCGAAGAAGGGAAGCTGATAAAAGGCTGCTTTCCCCAGTCTTGCATTATGCAAATGCAATATTTCTGTGAATGCAGCTTCTGAGAACTTTTGAAGCTTCAAACACATTTGTTGGCTTGATTCATTTATTTGTTTATTCACGTATAGCTTTTTCTTTGTTCTTTTTTCTTTCTTTCTTTCTTTATTGATCTATTTGTGTATTTATTCATTTACTTGTTTATTTATTTATCTATTCATTTACTTATCTATGTATATATACATATATATTTGTATATATATATATACATCTATTTTTTGTTTATTTATTCATCTATGTATATATACATGTTTATTTGTTCATTTATTTATTCATTTATTTACTTATCTATTTGTTTATGTATGTATTGATTCATTTATTCATTTATTCATTTATCTATTTATCTATCTACTTATTTGTATGTATGTATGTATGTATGTATGGATGAATGAATGAATGAATGAATGAATGAATGAATGTATGTCAACAAAACCTGTTGAACCTCTTCGACCTTGCGAATCCAATTCTGGTTCGAGGCAGGGTCACCTTGGCAGCCAGCTTCTCCTGCACATTTCGTGCGTGCAGCACCTTCTGCACCGACGCTGCAGCATTCAGGGTTTGCAGATACCGGAGTGCTGGCTAGATAGAGTCTCTGAGCCGCATGCTAAGGCAAGCAGACACAGGTGTGCCTTGATGCTCCTTTTGCACCGGGGATTCTCTTTGAACATAGGACACACATGCTGAATGTCAGTCTCCTAGTTACTCATCATTTCCTGAGGTTGACACCTCTTATTCTGGAAATGAAGAGCTAAACTTTGAAGAACTCTTGAGCTGTTGGCCATGAGTTTTGCAGATGCTTGGTTTTGCAAAGATGATTTATTCATCGTTACATGTAGTGCAAGTGCGACCTAGCTATGTACTGCACGCAGCTGTTCAGTCAATGTCTTCAGCATAGTTCACTCCCCCCCGCAACTGGAGCGTTCTGCCAAGGATATATTGAATATGAAAGATTTGGATAGATCGATAGCTCCTTGACCAAAGCACCTGCCCGTGGTGCACTGGCCTCCGAAAGTCTTGCTTTCCCTAGGCCGTCAATGAGACCAAGCGCATTTTCTTGGACCCTCAAATAGATGAAGTACGTCTGGGTGGCGGCAACTTTGAATATAGTTTGTTACTTAGTTTGTTTGTACATTTGTTCCATCTACATTTTAATCACTTCACATATGTTTTTCATGGATTTGTTTTTACATACATACAAAAGCATATACACACATTGTACATGCATGTAAAGCATGTACATCTGCAGATGTGTTTGGCATATCCAGCAGACTCACACACACAGGCCAGGTACTTTGGTAATGATGGACCACATGTTCGTACTGCTATACAAATAAAGGTGTGCAGGTGCAAGTACGTAAAGATAGACAGGAAAGGAGTTTCAGGTGATCCACGTGCAGCATACTTCAGACTTTGACGGCAAATCTTCTTGTGTGGTTTTGTTTACCTTTTTGAATGCCTGGCATCATCTCAGGCAATCAATGATGACAAACATTCTTTCAGGAGTCCGCTGATGTGATCTTCAATGTATGAGAGTGTGCAGTGAATTTATGATTTGATCTAGAGTTGAAAAGCTGTTTCAGCATATGATCCGATCTAATAACCTTTTGGTCATTTTATGCAATTGACTTCCCCATTCTGGGTGGGAGCGTTCCTTGTCATGGAAAAATGGTGGTTTCCCAGTTTGAGCTCAACCGTGGAGGAGGCAGCTATTCAATTGAAGCAAACGAGCTTCTTGGCTTGCACATGGTTGCTAATTGTGTATTTGCTGAATTTAGTTTCATTTTGCAATTAGGCGACCACGGAGTCAACAGCTAAACTTTTCCCAGCGCTTGAGCCGAAGCCAGTGAATGGAATGGCTTGAGCAACTTTTAGTCTTGGTGCGTAATGCAGCCGTCTGGATTTGGCTCTGAGGCCATCAAAGTTCAATTTTAGCTTGAAAAGTACAAAGGGGTTTGTGCTTGTGGACATGGTCTATCGCCTGCAGCAATGAATGAGTACCACCGCTGATGTTTCTATATGTGTTTGTATGTCTACATATATATGTCCGGGTATCTGTCAATATATAATATGTGTGTGTATATATATGTGTGTGTATATATATATATATATGTATATTGTATTTGTTTTTGTGCATCAATCTCTCGCACATATGATTGTGTATGTATGTGTATGTGTACGTGCAAGTTGACGGAGACCTGTCGTGATAAAGTAGGCAATTTGACGACAACTGGCAGCAAGTCCTAAAGCAAACGGCCAATTTTTCATCAAACTTTCTGGAGTTCCTTAGCCATCAGTCTGAGGACAGGCCCCGATCCTTCTATTTCTATCCTTGCCTTTACTTGCACAGGCCTAGGTGATTGAATGCTTGACCCTTTGATGAATGCTTCCCTGCTCTTGGGTTGCGAAGCTAGATTATTTTGTTGCTTTCTATTTTGGTCCTTCTACTGGAATTGGGTTTTCTCTTAGCTATATTCCATTGGTTGTCATTTTTTCTCTCACTGATTTGTTCAATCTGGTTGTCTATATTTGCAGCCATGTCTATGTCAGCTTCAGAGTCATAGGCACAGGCTCAAAAATCTTCACTACAGAAAAGAACTCTGCCTGTCACTCACTGCCCCTGTGACTTTGGGCATCCAGCAACATTGGAACATTCCTTGTAAAAGATGAGTGGCCCAAACCTTTTTTTATGGTTGCTGAGAAGTTCGCATTTGGCACTGTATTGACAGGCTTCGCCCCCCGGCGACGGCAGCAGGGGTGGGAATCTAGCTGTGGCTTTATTCCCGGAAAAGTTTGGAACCTTTTACAGCAAAGGCACACAAATCTGCGTCAAAACCTCGCTATTTACGACGTGTTCTAATTGTTGCAAGCGCAAACAACTGTAAATACCGATGTGTTTTTCGCATCAAGTGCTCAAAACATCAGTGTTTCTGAGGATTTTATCGAAAACACAGTATTTGCAGTGTTTTGTGGACATGCCCTTCAAAAACATCAGTATTCATACACACGTTTGTTTGCTTTTTGGAATATTTTTTTCAGGACAAAATTTGCAAAAACACCGTAAATGACACTGTTTTGCGGCTTGCTGCAGGCCAAAAAAAACCAGCCCAAAACCATTCCCAAACCTCCAAAAATTAGTTTCTCCTCATCCCGATCTTGCCGATTTTTGAGTCAAAAAACGGTTCGAAATGCAGGCAAGAACGTCGTTCTTTTTTTTTCCATGCAAACAATTTGGAAAAAAGGGGGTCGGCAGCAGGAGCGGCGCCCATGATAGCAAGCTGGGCTTGGTATGGGTTCTGGCAGCGCTGTCGTCGGATTTTCTGTGGTTCAGCTCCTGACCTTCGGATGGCAGTCTCTGACAGCTGCCACAACGCTTCTGAGGTCTTGAACTCATGCCCAGTGCATTGCCAACGAATGCTACCTTGCAAGTTGGGCACAGATGTCACCCAAAATGTTTGCCAAGGCCAGATGAAGTTTGTGTTTAAGACAGAAGTGCTTCAGGGAGGAGCAGTGGCAAGAGATGAGTGCTTTCTGTGTCCATTATTGCCAGGACATCTACTGCAAAAAGGACTTAGCTGGTGCTTGAATCGCTGCTTTATCTGCGGAGAAAGTGGGCACGTGGAAGACTATGGTCTTTGCACTTCTTTCATGCCCATCTTTGGTGTTCTGAGATTGCTTCCTGTTTCTCCAAAGTACCTTGGCAGCACTCTGGTTTCAGGATGTTCTCAAATAGATAACGAACATATGTGTCATTCTCAACGACATCAACTACACTGCCATGTTTATGCTTGCATCGAACCTAGTTTGGGCCAGTTTTGATCTGTCTGCACTGAACACCTGCACTTTCAACACTGTACAAAAACATAGAATCAACATGTCCTTTGCTGATTTTGAGCCATGTTGAATCTGTAGTCTTGGCTCGACTTATGTGGAGCATGCATTGCGTAACTTGATTTCGAGTCTATTTGCCCCCTCCCAAAACAGGTTTGTATGATTGAAACAATTACATGAAGACGAGCAAAGCCATGCAGACAGGATGTTCTTACTCAATCTTAAGCGGTCTTGAGCCTTTGTGCAACGCGTCATGCTCAGGAAATTGTCGATTTACCTTCGAAACCGGAGGCATGCCTCTTTGTTTCAACCGTCGAAGCACTGCAATTGGAACATTTTTGTCGAAAGTTTGCAGCCGAGAAACATGCCATACCATTTGCATTGGTAATCGGCAGGGCTGGCATATGTTAAATGAAGCCAGACGCACAGCATCTTGGAAAGATGCATTTGCTGTGACTCCCGGCAACTGATCTTGTGAGGAAAGTATCCGCAGCCAACGTTTGAACTAAAGAAGCCTGTGGTCCGTAGGATCAGATTACATTTGTCCAGACTGCTCCAGCATCCAAGTATGCCACGCAAGAAGCCAGAAAGCAGCCGATGTTCGCTTGAAGTGTTGTCAGTTTCTTACTGAGATTTCAGATAGAATTTAGATGCTTGACTCTGTCAACTTTGAACCAGACAGGACCAGAGGCACGTAAACAACCATCAAATGCAGGAGTTTCTGCGGGCAACGACAGTCATTTGATTCTGTGGTTGAGAGATACCCTCAGCCGTGGCCTTGCTGTTCCAGCATCTGACTTAAAGCAGGTAATTTTGCGTGAAACTTATCTTTCCTTGCCGGATCGGCTTGGAAATCTTTGTGCGAAAGATGCTTTGAAAGATCTTGCCATTCGCAATATATGGTATTTTGAGTCTCCCTTAAAAGATCTTCGGTTGTCAAAGAGCAAATGTTTGCATTTTGTTCGGGGTCATTTACCTCTCCACCAGCCGACATGTTGAAGCAAGTGGGAGATCTCCGCACCACTGGTGAAGCCGTTTCGCGTATTTCCATGGTTCATGCAGCTGGTGGCTGCAAGATGATGTTTCTGGCAGTTGGAAGAAGCCGTTTCAGAGGACTAGTTGCAGAATGTGATGAAGCGCATCTTTGAATTAGGAGTGGAGCAGATGAGGCAAAAGAGTCGATCAGGAGCTCTCCAAGAATTCTAGCACTCTCTATTCCTTCCAGCGGCTTTCCAAAGCATTGGTATCATTGGTTGCCATGAAGCCTTAACTTTGGCGCTGGCAAAGCCACCAAACACAAGGCTTTGTAGAGGAGATTCCCATCGCTAAAAGCTGTCCAACAAAAGATCTTGTAATTCGCAATATATGATATTTTGAGACTCCCTTAAAAGATCTTCGCTTGTTGAAGAGCAAACAATTGCATTTTGTTCGGGGTCATTTACCTCTCCACCAGCCGACCTGTTGAAGCAAGTGGGAGATCTCCGCACCACTGTTGAAGCTGTTTCGCGTATTTCCATGGTTCATGCAGCTGGTGGCTGCAAGATGATGTTTCTGGCAGTTGGAAGAAGCCGTTTCAGAGGACTAGTTGCAGAATGTGATGAAGCGCATCTTTGAATTAGGAGTGGAGCAGATGAGGCAAAAGAGTCGATCAGGAGCTCTCCAAGAATTCTAGCACTCTCTGTTCCTTCCAGCGGCTTTCCAAAGCATTGGTATCATTGGTTGCCATGAAGGCTTAACTTCGGCGCGGGCAAAGCAACCAAAGACAAGGCTTTGTAGAGGAGATTCCCTGTCCGAATGCTGTCCATCATTTTGCGTATAACGATCTGAACTCTCAATTTTTAGCTGCTGGAAACTTCCAACCAATATGTTTTGAGCAGAACACTTGGACGCCTTATTTCTGGCAAATGGCATGTTTCCATTCTTGGGTCAATTTGTACGGAGGCAGACCCACTGGGCACACTGTTTCGGTTCAGCGGTGTGTTGGGGGCATCCAGCTCGCCCTTTGGTCAAAAGACACCGAGCCTTCTGTTTCATGCAGCCGAACCAGTTCGAGTGATCCATTCTGAGTGATCAACCCTCCTCCACCTGCAACGATCATCCACTGTGAAGACGGGGCGCTCGCCGGGGCGCTCGCCGGGGCGCTCGCCGGGGCGTTCGCCGGGGTGAAGTGTATTTTCTGCATGGTGAAGATGTTGAAGGTGGGCGCCAGGGGCTACCAGGTCATTCAGTGATGACTGGTACCTCTATGGTGCGACTGCGACCCCCCTACTGTGGAAATCCTGCACGACCTTCTGAGACTACAGCCCGACATGCGACTCCAATGAGGATTGGATCACAAGTGTGACAGTTCATCGCCAAACACATAGAAACACAATGGGTGCGTGCAATCTGCAGATGAATAGCTTATTGAGTTCACTGCTGGTGGGATACTTGGACATGGTGCACTGAACCGTTTAGGTGCCGGGCGTTTGATTTGACTGGGAATCGAAGCTGCAGTGCTAGTTGCCGCTGACAGCTACGCCACAAGGATCAATGATCCGCACGGAAAGCTTCGTTGAGGAGATTCCGCTTGCAAGCTGTCACCCAAAGACAAGCCAAGCTCCAGCCAGTAGAATCCTTGAGGTACCTCCTTTTTCCAGTGTCAGTGATAGACGTTGTGGTTCCAATGCTTGTCAACTGTGACCAGCCCGATGTAATCCCAGGGAAGCAATGATGACATTTGCTCATGATGAGCCATGCAAACTGGTAGTTGTTGTTAGTATTTGCCCCTCCCAAGCAAATTTGATGCTACAAATCCTATGAAGGTTCCCGCAGGTGCCAAGGCCCTTCCAAAGCCACTGGGCTTGATGCAGCCAAATGTGCCAGAGGATGACATAGCCTTTTTGAAACCGGAACCAATTCAGAAGCGTTTGTAGCTGGGGCTGTTGCTGACTGCAAACACTTGTCGGTCGGTCCTGAGAAGGCTGGAAGTCAAAACAGTCTGGAAGACCAGGCTTTTAACATTTCTTTGCCTTGCACTTGCATTCCACAGTCACGTGAATGATCAGATCCTCACTTCAAAGCAGAAACCTCGCTGAATATCAAACCGTGAGCATTGGCGCCTTGGGTCAAACAGTTTCTTGAAGGTCTGCGCAGTGGACAAGTCTTTCGAATGTAGTTTGGAAAGAGAAAGAACACATTCATTCTGACACTAAGCCAGTCCTGAACCTTTGTGATACGTCATAGCCGCATTGCTTATTCCATCACCAAAGAAAGCAGATGTGACCTCGCAATCTATGCTCACATGTAAGATAGGGATGCAGTGAGGGCGGTGAACCCAGCGCATTGCTGTTTCGCCAAGTGCTCATGACATGCAAATCACCTGCAGACCATTTGTCAGAATA
This sequence comes from Symbiodinium kawagutii, assembly GCA_009767595.1. Classification (NCBI taxonomy): domain Eukaryota; class Dinophyceae; order Suessiales; family Symbiodiniaceae; genus Symbiodinium; species Symbiodinium kawagutii. Next base: position 24,596 of record VSDK01015197.1, read on the forward strand.
CCAGGAACAAAAAGATCGGATGTGTAGCCAAAACAGCACGTGTCCAGTCTGCATTCTTCCTGTCGTGCAGTTTTTTTTTGACGCCGAGCCACTTGAGTGGAACATGAACAAAGTTGTTGAGCTCTTGCTTATGATGTTCACTCTCTTGGTGCAAATGCGGCACCGAAGCAAATGCTGACGAATTTCCAATAGCAAACAGGTGGCAAATCCAATTAATCGCTTGAAAGTTGAACCCAGGTCCACTTCTAAACTTCTCTTACAGACAGATCGGCTGAGATGGAGTAGCAGTGGATTTCAGCTTTCCTTTGCAGATTGAATAATGATATACACGGTCAGAAGAAGCAGCCGTTCATGGACAGCAAACATTCAAGTTTCCATATGGGTACATTAAATCAGAAAAAGCATCTGTGCAAACATTCAAGTTTCTGGAAATTGGCTGCTCCATGATCGAGGACTTGAGCCTTGGCGGTGACTGCACTTAATTTCTGCTCCTGCATTTCCTGTCGACTGCTGTGATCGTAGTGGCTGCTGCGTCTCCCTTGTGCCGTTGCCATCACGTCAATTAGTGATGTCTTGAAAGCTGGACAGGCCCAGCCTACTTCCAGAAATCTCTCACAGATAGATCGTTCATCAAGACACACCTTTAGTTTCCAGCTTTTGTGTGCAGATGAGATACTTGAACACTAGGTCAGCAGAAAGAGCCATTCATGAAGAGCAAACATTCAAGTTTCTGGGAATCGACTGCTGCATGATCGTCTTGGCTGTGACTGCACTGAATTTCGGCTCCTGTCGACTGCAGTGAATGTTACGACGGCTGCGTCTCCCTCGTGCTGTTGCTGGCGAGTTTAAGTAGCGATCTCTTGAGAGTTGAGCAGGTCCTCGTCACTTTCAGACTTCTCTTGCAGACAGATCGTCCAACATGGCGTAGCAGTGGATTCCAGCTTTCTTTTGCAGATGAGATTCTTGCATAGTAGGTAAGAAGAAAGAGCCATTGAAGGACAGCAAACATTCAAGTTTCTGGGAATTGGCTGCTCCATGATCGAAGACTTGAGCCTTGGCGGTGACTGCACTTAATTTCTGCTCCTGCATCTCCTGTCGACTGCCGTGATTGTAGTGACTGCTGCTTCTCCCTTGTACCGTTGCCGTCAGATCAATTCGTGATGTCTTGAAAGCTGGACAGGCCCAGCCTACTTCCAGATATCTCTCACAGATAGATCGTTTATCAAGACACAGCATTGGATTCCAGCTTTGCAGGCAGATCAGAAGAAACAGCTGTTCATAGATGGCAAACATTCAAGTTTCTGTGAATTGGGTGCTCCATGATAGAGGATTCGCAAGTACTTCCATGGGCAATCAACTCGCGATTTCCCCGGATAGCGCATAAGTCACTCAAGAGAAGCCAGATTTCGACTGAGGACTACTTAGCTCGACACATCGCTTTGTTTTGCACTTCTGCTGGCTTACATGGAAACTATCCAACTTGCTGGGATCCTTTTTTCACAGTGGCACGTTGGTGCGCCTGAGTGTAGCTTTCCGACCAGAATCCCAAAGAGAGTGTGATTGGCACAAGCCTTTGCTATCTAAGCGGCCCTTCCAGCAGAGAGCTTCTCTTGAGTCCTGCAATCTATAGCTGTTGTTGAGGACAGGAATTGAAAGTGAGTAGCTCTACTGTTATGATGCTTGATCACCAGGATCATGGCAGCTTGCCTCAACTAAGAAGGCACTTCCACGCAGTGTACATGATTTGTTTTTGTTTCTTCTCACTTTCTCATTTGCGCACCAGTGTCCATCCTCGCCCCAAAGAGGCTGTAGTGTCTCTGCTACGCACCCATCCACAGTTTCAGCCAATTGTACAAAGTGCTGCGACACCTTCTGTAGAGTGCCTGAGTGTAGTTTTCCGAACAAAATCGGGAAGGACATGTGATTTGCAAAAGCCTCTATGGCCCAAGCTGGCCTTGCAGCAGAAGGCATTGCAGGTTGAGTCTCAAACTCGAGATTGACCTCGGTGCAGCTAAGAATACCTTATGCCATTCTTCTGCTGTGCAGTGCCTTGTGTCAGAAAGGCAGGAGAGCGTCCACTTGCAGCGTATGAGAGTAGTGCAAGATGACAGGATTCTTCCAGTGCCTCAAAATGTCTTTCTCTTGGCGCACAAGTTTGTGGGTTGCTGCTTGTACGGAGATCCATGTGCCCAGCAGACGGTGGCCGCAAATATGCCTGTTGCTGATGTCTTGAAGGAACGTGTTGTCGCTACGGACAAACACTTGTTGCCACTTGGTGCCACACTTTTATTGCAGGTTGAGTCTCAAACTCGAGATTGACCTTGGTGCAGCTAAGAATACCTTGTGCCATTCTTCTGCTGTGCAGTGCCTTGTGTCAGAAAGGCAGGAGAGCGTCCACCTGCAGCGTGTGAGAGTAGTGCAAGATGACAGGATTCTTCCAGTGCCTCAAAATGTCTTTCTCTTGGCGCACAAGTTTGTGGGTTGCTGCTTGTACGGAGATCCATGTGCCCAGCAGACGGTGGCCGCAAATATGCCTGTTGCTGATGTCTTGAAGGAACGTGTTGTCGCTACGGACAAACACTTGTTGCCACTTGGTGCCACACTTTTGAGTCCTGCCAGACATGGTATACATAAGCAGCTCTTTGGGTATCCTGACATCCAGCGTTCTTATGCAGATGAGATACTGGTATACTAGGTCAGAAGAGAGAGCCATTCTCGGGCAGCAAACATTCAAGCTGCTTGGCGGAACAGATCTCGCTCCAGTGCTTGTCATGCCCTGATGCTACCTGTTTGGCAGGGTTTTCTATTTTCTTCGTAGATGCAGGCGAGCTGTTGCAGGGACACGGAAGAGAGGACCAACCTGTAAAAGTCTTTTGTGGCGTTTCAAGGGCATTCCAGTGGTCCTGTGGCTTGTGAATTTGAAGCCGAAGGCTATTTTGGAAAAAGATCATATAGGCAGATTGCAGAGTCCATGGACCTAGCTTTGGCCAGTTTTTGTGCCACTGTCCGTATGAGATACGAGGGGCAGAGAGCCCACTGTGGTTGTGTGGAAGTTCAACCACAAATTCGGCAGAGAAACCGCAATGTGCTGGAAGTGCTTGATGTCCTCCAGCTGGCTGATCATGGACTTGCATGCCCGCATGTGAAATTCTTGATGGCTCTTCCTTCGTCTCCAGATGTGGCATGTGCTGCTCCAAAGTGAAAATCATGTAACCAGAGCGTCTAGGATTCGATTGGAGGTCAGAATCACATGGCACTTTATCTTCCAGCCACCAGTAAAGATGAAAGGTAGGGTTTGAGGCCTGTGACGCTTCAAAATTGGCGAGTCCAAGCGCTGCTGTCATCAAGCCTTGGAATTTGCCCGAGCCAAAGCAGGCTGCCCAATGACATGCCTAGCTGGTTAAGGTTGCGACGGCCGAAAGACCGACGCTTGTGGGAAAAAATATTGCCGCTACTGTCAGCGTTGTCTCGTTTAATTGTTCCTAAGATTTTTTCTTTTGAGAACCTTGGCAAATTCTTGAGACGCAAAGCTCCAGTTCATAACTCGTGCGACAAGTTACTGACTCAACATCCACCGACTGCCAAGAGTTCTTTTTTCTCTGCTATGCAGTACAGTCGGGCACCCATCATGTATGAGAGAGCCTCTTCCAGAAGTCAGAACTTGTTGCCAACTTCAGCTTTAGAAGACCAAGGGTGAGTGCACATAAGTTCCAACTTCCATCCACTTCGAATGTTGTTCCACGCCTACAGCATTTTGACAAAGCCTCGGATATGGTTGCACACGCTGTAAACAGATGTATAAGGAAGTAACGAAGGGCTTGATATACTTGAAAACTTTGAGGCCTTGAACAGTCAGTACTTGCACCTGAGCGCAAGCTCCTGGTTTCTGTGAAAGGCCGAATCCTGGCTGAGGGAAGACCCTACTCATTGTGGCTTTCCTCTTGTAGAACCACCGTCGCCGACTGCTGCAAGATCGACCAATTGGGCAGGCATTTTGTTGCCCCGGGCTTTGTGACTGAAAGAGACGCGCAACTTTCCTCCTCATAGAGCCACTATGAACTCCCGACTTTGAAGCAACTGAAGCAAAAACCTGTGATGGGCAGCGGTTCTTTGAGACCAGTTGTAGTCTTCCAAGACATTTGGGGCAGCCCACACTTCAGCCAAGCTCGTGAGAAGCTCACAAATCAACTGCCAGCATTCAACAGCTGACCTCACAACCCCGGTGCCATATTTTTTCCGTTGCGAGAGAAGGGTCATTGGTTGAACTTATTTCGAGACCTATCAACAGCAAAGGCATAGCACAAGCTGCCACGGGCAAGAATTGGAAAGTTCAGATTCACGAGTGCATCCATTGCTTGACAGGTAGCACAATCAGCAACAGATGCCATTGGTTCTGGCTATAGTCACTTCGCCATTGTCAACTAGCATGGCGTGAAGTTGCAGACAGACCAGGGTTTGGGGCAGGCTGTTCAGGCACCGCCACCGGGGAAGATGTCACTGGTGACTGTTGTGACAGTAAGTACTCTGCCAAGCGCATCGAGAAACGGTGCGATTTCTTGTGATTTGAGAGGCGTACGCTGTGCCACTTAGATGAGCAGTGATGGCAGCTGAAATAGATGTCCGACTGGAACTTCCATGAGCGAGTTAAGCTTCTTGCCGACTTTGCAGCTTCGATGTTTGTGCCAGAGAAACCAGACGCTAAGACGAGTGCCGTGAGAGCCTTCTACAAGCAGGGCAAGTAAAGTTCAGTTAGTCACAGTTCAATCATAGACAGTTTCCGTCCTAGATGCCTGCTTCCTATGCTAGATGCATTCCGGTTTGATGAGTCACTACTAACGAACCTGTTTGCAGGATCTTCCTTAGCTTCTTGAAAAGACCAGATAGATCCCCTTTGCATTTCTGCCAATCATCCTTTTTGCTAATTCATTGTAGTTCCAACTTGGAGACAGCTTGGAAGTTTTCCATTTCAATCCCACATTCCTTGAGTGTTCCAGGAGGGGCTCCTGGCGCTACACTGAGAAGAGAAGAGTTGCAATTTGCAGAAACGAGAACGAGGAGAACGAAGAGAACGAAGAGAATGGAAAGACTTTCACGGGGAGCAAGTGCCGGTTGCATTGAGACGTGAATGATGAAGCAGTGATCTGTTTCCACGGCCGTTTCCAAGGCCGTTTCCAGTGCTGTCACCTTCCGAGATTCCAACTGTTGGCGGCCACCAAGCCCGGTCCCTGGCGCCCCGCCTCAGTTGCTGCTCCGAAGAGCGGCGCTTTCGATGTCTTTCGATGCTTGAAACAGACAGGCTTTAACCATCCAATGCTGCAAAGTGACAAAGGTTTTTCGTTGCTTTCACTCACATCAACGGGGGCACCCAACTGCCTACCATTCAACTCTAAAGGTGACTGACAAAGCAGAGTTCAAAAAAGATGGCAGACACTGGTTAGACAACAACCTGTTTGCTGCCGCCATGCCACATAGCTCCATTGTGTCTGTGGCAACTTCAAAAATTGCCACCTTTTTCACTTTGAAAGCACTCTTGAGACAACTTGCGAGAGCTGAAGTTCCCCAGATGGACCACCACCCTTGGAGATTCAGACGGCAGACTTCTCTTGAAGCTCCCCAATTTAATGCCAATCAAGTCAAGGGCAAATAGCTCAGCCACCCGGCGAACCTATGGATATCCCAAAGACTCTGCGAAACATCACGTGAAACTGTGATGTTTCGGAGTGACTCACGGGCCAGTGAAGTGTCAACTGCTTCCATAGAGTGCCTCAAGGAGGGCTTATAGCAATGCTATGTCAGACCTGCCAAGTCTGTCACTTGCAGCCCAAAGTCACAGACGTTCCACAGAGGTTCCTCGCTTCAACCTGTGCAAGGAACGTGACCGTAGCTGGTTTTTCTCAGCCAAACAGAACGAGGCATGAAAACATCAAAAGTGCAGCATTTGCATGTTTCAGTCAAGTGTTCTCTTGGTAAGGCATTCCATCCCCACATCCTTATCTTGGACTGATCTGGCATGGAACATAGACATGGACTTTTCCTTGGTTTCCAACCCAAGCTGAACCAATTGCATCGAAGTGTCGAAGTGCTTTCTATACGAGTCTTGAAATGAAGCCATTTGCAAGACTGCCTCCTGATATTTGCTTCCCATCGGCACCTGCACGACAAGTTGCCACACCTGTTGCTCTGACGAGAAGTGACGCTCTGGTGACCAAACTTTGATGGAGAATGGACTTGGACTTTCTGCAGTGTTTGACGATGAGATGGAGAAGGGGCAGATGTTTCCCCTACCTTTGAAGCGATCCTTTCTTCCATCCTTTGTCCAACGTGTGCTGGATGAGATGTGCCACTGAGGTCCGAAGTCTTTTGAAGTTCGCAAGTACAGGGAAGTATAGTGCAGCAAGCATAGAAGATGAAGGAATTGCCATTTCACATGGGTATTGTTTTCACATGCGCTAGGGCGAAATGTGATCAAATACTCGGTGAGACATCCTCACCCTCGCCCCGTTTGCAAGCTTAAGAGGCAAGTAGAAGAATTGTGTTTTCACAAAAAAGCAATGATAAATGTGAAAATTCCCAGATTGCAAGGCAGCTCGCACCAGTCAAGAATTCCTATTGCAAGTTCTGTGCGGTAACTGCCCAATTCTGCAAGATATGCCCACCTGCCCGAGCTGCCCGAGGCTACCAGGCGTTTTGACAGAAATGTTTAGCTCAGCCAACATTCCTGTCTAGCAACCCTGCCTTGCCACCAGGCTGAAGCCTTGCCAACCAAAACAGGAGGCTTTCGAGCTCTCACGGTAAACACTTTTGGATCATAAGTCTTCGATGCCTATGCTGTGACTCAAGATCTGTAAGGGTAGTGCAAGGCCTGAACCGCAGAAGTCATTATATAAGTCTTTCCGGGTCAAGGGCAAAACCATCACTCTCTCCACCATTATTTCTTAGCTCAATCTTGAAAGTCTCGGTTGAAGCCAGGCACATCATTTGTAGAGCATTAAGGTTGGAAGACGAGGGCTAGTTGCATGTGGATGCCGTTTGTTTGTGCTCAAAGGGTTTCCGCCGCCAGATTGGATTATATCAGTCTCGTATGTCGTGACACTACAGCAAATCTGAGTAGAGGAAGTGGCTTTGAAAGCTTTGGCTGGAGAAGCAAGAAAGGCGTGATCCATTTGACACATCCAGGTCTACAATCCAGGGTACGCTCCAAAGCATGCGTTTTTTGGACGCAACCAAGACGGAGCTCGATTTTCATGGCTTGTTCTGAGCAGCGTGCCAGAACCCCTGCCTGGCACCATCATTTCTTGTTAGCCCAATCTTGAAAGTCTCTGTCGAAGTCAGGCACATCATTTGTAGAGCATTAAGGTTGGAAGACGAGGGCTAGTTGCATGTGGATGCGGTTTGTTTGCGCTCAAAGGGTTTCCGCCGCCAGATTGGATTATATCAGTCTCGTATGCCGTGACACTTCAGCAAATTTGAGTAGAGGAAGTGGCTTCGACAGCTTTGGCTGGAGAAGATGGAAAGGCGTGATCCTAACACATTTGACACATCCAGGTCTACACTCCAGGGTACACTCCAAAGCATGCGTCTTTTGGACCCAACCAAGACGGAGCTCGATTTTCATGGCTTGTTCTGAGCAGCGTGCCAGAACCTCTCCTTGGCAGTAAAGAGGAGGGGTTGAGCAGCCTGAAATCTCCGGTGATGGAAAAGAGGTCGCATAGTTTCTGAAGCTTTCAGGTTTAGATGACGAAGGGTGATTGCTCAGAAATGCTGTCGCTCCGCCTGACAAACTTTTTTCATCGAAGCCAGGAGGGGTCAAGGAGGCCAAGTGATGGCAGTGCTCGACACCCAGAAAAGTTGCAGTCTCTTTGGTGGCTTGTGAGGGCGGCACGAACTTCGCACGCCATGACTCTCAGAACTTGGGGGGCAAGGGATGCTTGCAATCTATCGCTGACCCTGTCCCAACCGGACACAAGATAGCACAATCGGTTTGTAGATCAGCACAGCACATGCATGGTGATCGCAAACAGACCTCGTTTGTGTAGCCTTGAAAGTGGTGCACCAAAGCACAGATTTCGGTCCTTTTGGACAGATCTACTCTTCCCACTGTCAGAGCGGTGGTCAATGTGTAGGTTCAATCATTCTGAGTCACTGTCACCTGACAGAAACAGTGAAACATAGTCAGCTGAGTCAGCAGTTGTCAGAAGCGCCTTCGGTGCAGTAAATCTCAGGATCAAAAGGTTGCCCTGTCAAACCTGTCACTTCTGGAAGTTGATGGCCGGATAGGTGGGACGTTTATTCGTCGTCGCCGAACACCCCCCTGGAAGATTTCTCCTAGATTTGCGTTGCATCTTTCAAACCACTGCGAAGGCAGTTTTGATATCCTGGTGAGCCTCCTTTGTTTGTTTTTTCTAAATGTTTTTGCTTCTTGTCCGGATCCTCCTGATGAAGTTCAAATAAGCAACCTGCTTGAACCGATGGTACTGAAGCAAAGACAGTATGGTAAAACTCCCTGCATTTGCGTGTTGCAAGATCACTTTTCAATGTCTCTTGGAAAGTTGGGTTGGCCATGAACAAAACCATGCATGGCAGACTGCCCAAGAACCTTGTGAAATCGCAAGACAAACTGTTTGAACAAGGGAGCAAAGATCACGGTCTTACTGGACCGATAGCACCTCTTTTGGCAGACTCGTTGCTTGACCTTTTAAGTTGAGAGATTGGAAGAGAATAGTCACTTTGCCACGCTTTGTCAAGTTGTTCAGGGGCCAAGTTGTCATGGGCCGTCCGACCAGCTTCACCTAAGATCTAACCTGACAGTCAGCCCCCTCCAGCGACAGCACTCCAACTTTGTGGCCAGCCAAGGCCAGCCCGGTCCCCAACCTGTAAGTCTCTTGCCTCTGACAGAGCTTAGCTTCACCCTGGAAACCGATTGAGCTTACTTGCTCAGGGCAGTGACTTGCCTTTCAGTCTTGAAAGTCAGATGAAAAGTCTAGTGGTTGAGCCCTTGAACTTCAAGCTTTGAAGAAGTGGAGCTGCATGAAAGCAGCAGGACGCTGGTGTACTTCCAAGAACCAGGTCGATGGACCTTAACTCTGAGCCGCCCGCGCTCTTTCCACTCCGTGACTTCTTTCTCAACGTTTTGCTCAGCTAGCTAGTAGTGTCCTCAACTTGTTTTCCTCCTCAGGACTTTTTCTTGATGTATCTTCATCGGATTCGTGTGCCCTGGCAATTTTTTGGAGTACTGGAGAACAATTTGCTATGTGCAGGGTCAGAGTTATGTAAGATGCCACAGGTCAAGTCATCAAGAAGCGAACTATCCCTACCCTGTTGCCTGCTTGTTAACGAACGGAAGGCCTGTGCCCTGCTGGCTCAAGCAGACCTGGTGGCTTGTCGTGACAGGAATGGGCAAACTTGGATACAACAACTGCCTTTGTCCGCCTCTTTCCGCTTCGACCAGAGACCTGGACATCGTGATCTCAACTCCTGCATATCATCCGTAGCATTCCAAAGTGATTCAAGCTGCATTCAAGGCATCGATTTCAGGCATCACACGACCTATCAAAGACGAAAGTTATATATTTTGAGTGGCGACCCTCCGCTAAGAAGTGCTTCATGACGAGACTAGTGACCTTCACAGTGTATTTGTTGGTGTCCAGAATCGCAGACTCACGACGTGCAAACTCACACTCCACACGCCTTGTGTCTTTGCAGAGCTCGGAGCATCTTGACCTGGAAGCATTGATTCAAGTGGGTGCTTTCAATGACCTGGAAGTCTTGCAGTCAATCGATGCTGAGTGACAACGGTCTCAAATTCTGCTTTCAACTTGGCCTCGGTACCTTTCCAGTGCATTTGGATCGATCGGTCCTCAAATGGATGAGAACTCCGCTCTGTAACAGATACAGCCTCAGCTTTTTAAGACCCCGCATGCAAACCAAAGAGATCCAAAACAGTGCTTACACCGTTTGAAGACGATTCGACCTCTGCCAAGCCAAGCTTGCACCATGCCAAGGTCACGCGTTTGTTATTCCACCTTGCTTTTCTTGAACTTTCGATGCAAACACTTTGGTTCAGGTGAGCTTTCAGAAAACGCAGATTTGCTCGATATAGCATGCGCCACATCAAAAGCAGTACTGAGGATTCCGAAAGGTTCTTCAATTGTCTTTCAACACTGATCTGTATTTCCGGTTTGCAGGAAAAGAAAGCTTGTCCTATGCGCCATTGCCTGTCCTCCAGTACGATGCGATTTTCTGCACACACAGCTGCCCAATATTGTCTCAGTGCAAGGGTGACTGGTGGCAACAAGGTCACTTTCAGTCCATCAATTATACAGAGGCTCATTATTTGCTTGCAGAGCTGCTGCAGATGCTCAGTGCTTTATCAATGATTCCCGAATGTAAGCCCGAGCTGTTAACAGATCATGCTTGTGCAACTGCTAGAACTGACAGGCAGCCATAGCTGCGGAGAGATGTTCTTGCACGCTTGTTCCGGTTCGAGAACAACAACAAGCTTTTGTACATAGATAGCTCGACTTTGATTGTCAGAAGCTGAGCAAAGGCATTCTTCCGGCAGAGTCACGCTCATGTGGTGCCACGTGCAAGGCATAAGCCGACTTTCACCTGCAGAGCCACTTCCATTCTTTTTGGGTCGAAGGCACATTTTTGAAGCACTAATAGACTGCAGACTTGAGCATGGCAATGTCAAAGATGTCCTTTGCGACCAGGGCATTTTTGTGTGTAGTTTTGCAGTTCGTAGACCACCACATGGCGGGTGAGTTTGAGTCTTGAAAGTTGACAAAAAATGTAAGCAAGAGTCCGTGTGAACATTTCTATTCCAGATCGACCATGTCTAGAACTAAAGTTGGTTGCAGTCGCCCTTGGTTGTCTCCTAAGATTCAGCAATGCATCAGACTGACGAGTTCAAGCCTTGGCACATCGACGCCGAGAGCTGTTTGATATGTTGAAACCACTGACCTCGAGGCCCCGGGAGATGCACAGTCCGAGTAACTTGGAACGGGTCAAACACTTATCACTTCGAGTGCGCTGAGCACCGGCATAAAGCCAATGCGCAAGTGCTTTCTGCCCAAGCTTCTCAGGGCACCGCAAACTTCTTCATTGCGGAAGAATCCAGTGCTCAAGTGCAAGGATCAGCTTCAAAGCGTTGCTTGTCTCCTTTTTACCTCTGAGTCCAAGACATGTAGCGTGTCCTCGTCAAAGTGCCAAGATTTGATCGTTTGCAAAAAGAGACATTTGTTAGGCTTGTCTTGTGGTGATTTCCCTGTTAGACACTCAACTGTCCATCACATACCAAGCGAGCTTCTCTGTGATTCTGCAGCTTTGGAGAGTCTTCGTTTCTTGGGTAGGCCTTTTGGACTGACCAATGAGATGGTTTAAGGAGTGGCACCCAGTGTCAACATACAGTCACTTAGAGGATTTTCGCTGCTCTCGGCCTGTAGCTTTAAAGCCGCTTCTCTGGATCGGAAAGTCTCTTTGTGTACCTTCGCTCCAAGAGACAAAGAAGCATGGAATGGCTCTCTGGTCAGGAACAGTTGACCTGAGCTTTGTCGGAGGACATAAGCAGCAACTGCGCTGGTCCAAATGGTCGTCTCGGATGCGAAGCGATTTTCAACCATGGCTCACAAGTATTGAGTTTGTGAGACTCAGGACCTTTCTTGATGATGTCGCTGTCCTGAGCCAAAGCTTCAAAAACGCTTGACTCTCGGTGAAGTGCCCAATGCGAAACCTTTTTTGACTGTTCTGCGAGATCGTGCGTGTCGTTTTCTCCATCCTATCTAACTCGCATCTCGAGATTTTGACTCTCGCGATCTCCCCCAAATACAAAGCTGTCACCCTGCTGTCAGGCGACATGACGCAGAGGAACACAAGGCAACCATGCGAGGCTGCAAATATCCGAGTCTTAGCAAGCCTAAGATGCCTTTCCTTTCAACGTTTCGGGATTCAGAAAAGAAGCTTTTCACTTTGTTTTCACTTTGAAGGTACAAGGGTTCTGTTTTTGAAGCGGAAGCAGCTCAATCTTTCGACAACACGACGTGGTACACTACATGACCGAGCGAGGAGCCTTGCTCGATTCCAAGTCTTGTCGCAGAGTCTTTTGACGAGATGCAAAGTCATCAACGACGAGTCGGCGCGCAGTTGTTTGTGTCTCGCAGGCACTGGATCTGAGGACAAAACATCAGTGACACCAATCTCTTGGCCCAAAGAGTCGGAGTGCTAGACAGCCCCTGGCTTGGTGAAGTTTCTCCTCAACTTCTTCCAGCTTTGTGGATTCCACGTGGAGCGATGCGTTTCGCTTTCGCGACCATCAGAATTTCAGGTTTTTCTGTTGGCTCACGGCTTTGCCTCGGCTCACGGCGCTGCCCCAAATCCACTGGAGAAATGGCAAGCAGCCATGGCATGTCAATCGGCTTGAAGCATTGCCAGTTTTCCTTCGAAAGTGATGATATGCAGATTCTGAGATTGGACGCGAGCCAGCGTTTCTCTCGGACACCAAGACAAATGGGCATATTGCAGCAGAATACGAGCGAGATTTTGCTGAGAGTCCCACATTACATCTCGGGAGGCCAAGCTTGGCCCAGCTACAGCGGTTAATGACTCAGAAGCTTTCAACTCTATGTATTTTCAGCCCTTCTCCAACGACTTCATTTCTCTTACTGCGCTTGTGACTTGCTGCGACTGGCTTATACTGAAATCCCGTCTCACAAGCTCTAAATGACAACAAGAAGGTTTTGCATTTTGTAGAGACCTCGGAGACTTTCGTCCTGACTAAGAGGCATACTTGCAATTGCTTATCCAGATCGAAGGATAGGGTGCCTCAAGAGTTTTCTCCTTGGTCGGCATCAATTTTGAATTGCAGCGACACTGCCTGTGTGGCGGCGAACTGTGGACCGAGACCTCCCGATTAAACTAGGACCTCGGTGCTTTTCTTTCTGAAACTGACGACTTGACAAAACAACTGGTGGAACTTCGTGGTCTACGGCAGCTTTTGTGCATGGAGCCGCCGCGTGCTTCAATCACTTTAGCAAGTGCACCTGAGGTAGAACAGCTTTCCTGCCAACGCGGTGAAACGAAGTGCGGTGTCTATGCTATGCGCGGCTATGATGTGCGACCTTGTGCATCTGGGGCTGCAAAGGAATTGCAGGAGGAATCACATTGCTGGAGCGGCGGTTTCACGTATGTTGTACGTATATCAATTAATTAAAGATTGAATATATGTTCCACATAGAGGTTGATACAAACATATACAAACAATGTTCACTTTGTTGCGAATCTTTCTTTGTATTGGCTGGTCAGCTGACCCCCAAATTCGATCACTGCTAAATTTGATCGGCGTGGATCACCCGGCAGCTAGGCAGCTCTTTGGTGAGGTGCAGGAACTTTCAGTATTTGTGCACATGGCATGTACATATGTGCCTCACATAGTTACTTAAACATGCACAATGTATGCGGCGTAAGAGTCAAGCAGCATCAAGCTTTCTGAAACCATGAAAGTAGACGCAAATCTCACTGTAAAGAAGCAAGACCGGACCTACATGTTTCGGATTTGCAAAGACTTCAAGACTTCAAGCAATTTTGAACAATCCGCATGAACTACTGGACCACATGCTGCATGCGATTGAAAAATATCATGACATCAAGAATCATTTAGCCATTACCTAAAGACAAATTGTACAAACACGGTACCGCCGTCGAACGTTTGGGGTCTTTGGACCCTATGTTGGGCACATCTTGCCGCATGTTGGGCCCATGTTGGGCCCATGTTGGGCCCATGTTGGGCCCATGTTGGGCCCATGTTGGGCCCAGGGATTTTAGAGAAAAAAGTCCTTTCACCCAGCTAAAGCTGTACCACAGAATGTTCCCCAGCTAAAGCTGTACCACAGAATGTTCATGGCATCTGCAAAGGCACACACCTTGGGTGCGGGCTGATTTTTGAGCTACTATGCAGAAGACTGTACCGAAGGGTCGTTCAACTGTTGTCGTCTCTTTTCGAAAGCCTTCGGCAGTTCCGAACGATGACATGACCCACCAGTATAGATGGGCACATGTTGAAAGATGCTTCCATTTTTCAGAACACAACGTTGAGAAAATACTCCAGTAGGTATTGTATGGGTGCCCGCCGTTCTTTGGGCATCACTTTGGCAAAAATGCAGCGGGTGTTTTGTTTGCAGGCTACTTGTTGGAAATGTCGGAACCTGCCAGAACTTTTTCGAAACATGTTAGTGCTGGCAACCGACGGACGGAGCCGCATGTGTGTGTGGTGGACCACCCCTGCAAGGATGAAAAACCAGCGTGCAACCCTTCGGGAGTAGAAAAGAATGGGAGCGTGGACTGTTCAGGTAAGTGAAATGTAATGCAATGGAATGAAACCTATAATCTAATCTAATGTGATCAATGAAATGTGATGTGTTGTGGTGCGAAATAGTGTTTGTGTGATGCACCGTAATGTCATGCATATATGGTAACATGTGCTCTGATGTGACATGATGCATTGTAATGTATGCAATGTATATGTGGTGCAGTGTAACCTAAGTATGTATCAATGCAAGCAATGTAATGTATTGCAATGCAAGGCAGTGTAATGTAATGTAACGTAAATGTAATGAAATGTAATGCAATGTCATGTAATGCGATGCGATAGGATGTGATGTGATGTAATGTAATGTAGTTTAATGCAGTGCAGCGCAAGGCAATGCAATGCAAGGAAATGAAATGAAATGCAATGCAATGCGTGCATGCATGTATGTATGTGTAAGGATAAATAACAGGCATGCATGCATTGAATGCATGTACTTACAGAAAACATGCCTTTTTGGTCTTGAATTTTCATACTTGATGTTGGAAAACCTTTCACAAGTTGTGTTTCGTTCGAGGCACCCGCCAGTGCAAAAGCTTACCGACGTGCTGGCAATTTTGAAGGTGTCGGTGTCGGTGCCACAAAGCAAGCCAAAGCCTTATGCTTTTCTTAGTTTTGTTCCAAATTCTGATTTTTTTGCAGGACACGCATTCATTGGACAATATGGGTGTTCTTTTCAACTTCAGCACTTTCATGGCAAAGGTACCACTTGGACAGTGTAGCCCGTTCAATCCATGTCATCATTTTGTGCTTGAAACTTGTGACCGTGATCTTAGGTTGGTGCCATGATTGCGTTGCTTCCACAGCGACATCGTTGGAAAACCTTTCGGCAATTGCCTCATCAGCTTTCCCGCCGGAAAAAGAACCCAGTCGACGCAGCGCATTCCCTCATCGCAGAGTGCTTACATGCGTTGTGATACTGTAGCTGGCTGCTACCACATAGGCGTAACTTGCATTGTTTGGTCGAGTCAAAGATTTAACGTTGGTGAGAATGCATGGCTATTACACTTAGCCTTTGATGCAGAAGACCATCCCCCAAAAATGTGAAATTGATACTGCCACTGCAGAATTTCACCAGTTGAAACTATGCAAAAAACCAGAATAAGTCTCAACACTGCCAGAGCACCAGCCCCTGCAGCATCTGCTCGGGACTGCAGCTGTTCAGCCGTTGGCACAAGGGTCACAAAGTTTGTAACAGGGCACAAATTTTCAGTGGCCATTGTGCGACATGGGCATGCATGAGAATTGAAATTAGAATTTCCAAACTGCTTGCACACTCTATATCGAATTTATATCCACTTGCAAAAGAATCTCACAGATTCCAACATGCATAAAATCTTTGAGACCTCTCTGATTTGGATTTGAACATTTTGACACGGCAACATGAACTTGCCTCAGTGACCACTCCGCATACACGCAGAGACACACAGATGAAAACTTAGATCTCCAAGAGTGACACATTTTGATCCCCAAGAGTGGATAGTTTGCCCCTGGAAAATGAGACAGATGCACGGAATTTTTGATCTTTGTCATGTTTCAGTGTGTTGCTCACCAATTTTCCATGGCACATGGTGCCACTCATGATGGAAACTCCACCTGGAGAGTGGTTCATCCACGAATCTCGACTGAAGCGATTCGCTGATGCAGTGTACTTGCAGCATCAAACGGGGTATATGGTTGCTGCCAAAATTTGAAGGGGGTACCTCAAAGACCTCAAGTTTGGTCACGTTTGAAGGTTGATAATTCTGAGCCAAGGTTTTCCCTTTGCGCGCATCAAGATGTTTGTCGATTGTATCACGCATATATACATATATGATTGTTCTTTTTTAATTATTACTATAATCAGTATTCTTACTTTTGTTGAAAGATAGGGATAACCTTGATATATCTAAATGTATGACTGTACATATGTACATATACATGTTACATATAGTACACATGTACATATGGCATATCATACATGTGAGGTATCAAATCTTTGTGGTATATATCTTCATATAGGTGGTTGATATATTTATATATATATAGATATAGATATGCATCAACTATGCATCTGTCTATCTTACACCATTGACCTGGGTGGCCGCCAAGAGTTCACAATAGCCATCTATGGGCTGTGTGGATCATGACAGGGGGTTGAGCCCGGTCATACAATGAGTCCCTTGTTTTCGGTGGCAAAGGGTCATTTGTTGCTGCGAGAGTTTTCCTGACACTTTTTTCAAACCGTCATTTTTCGCATCTTTCATGACGAATTGACCAACACGAACTGATATCGACTATGACAAGGTATATGGCCACTGCGAACTATCAAAAACTGCATCATTCGCCATCATTCGCCATTCTTGGACTCACGGCAGTTTGAAGACTGAACAGAGCCCAGGAGCGTCAACGAGCCAAGAACCGAGCTGGTGTTTCATATTGGGCACCACCAGCACCATGTTGGAGTTCAACACCCCAACTTAGTGCTGACAACAAACATCTCGATAGTTATAAAACCTAAAAAAACGTCGCAATGCTGATCAAACCTAGAAACATAGCGATAGTGATCAAACCTAGAAACATCGTGACAGTGATAGTGATCAAACATAATGATTTTTTTTGTTTTAACACCGTTTGTGCTTGATCAGAATTCCTACTATCGAATTAGTTGCACCTGTAGATCTCGTCAATGGGGTTTGACACTGGTATGAGGGCAAAATGCCAGTGCCACCTGTTCCACAGATTTCTCTGCCCAAGATAGGTAACGCTTCTGTACATGCTCTCCACTTGGGGTGAATCGTCGGGGGATTCCACAACCAGGGTCACCTGTTTGGAGTACTCTTTCGCAGCGATTGCATGGGTGGGACGTATGATGTATTTGTATGAGTCTCTTGGCTTGCCTTCTCCCGGTCGGTGCCATGGCATGCATCCTTTGCTCTTTGTCTCCCACTTCCGTCCCGCTCGTCTCCCAAGTATGTCCCCTGGTCTCCAGCACGTTGGGTGCGTTGGGATGTTTCCTGGCCGTGTGTCTCCTACTTGTCTCCCAGTTCATCGCTGATGGCGCTGGCTGTAGACTTTTCATGATCCGATCATCGACCAATTCAGCAACCAACCACGATTCAGCAACTACGATGCAGCAACTACGAGTCAGCAACTACGATTCACGATGTCAGAAACTCCGATTCAGCAACTAAATTCCCCGGTTCAGCGATTCAGCAACCAAAATCCCCCAGTTCAGCAACCAAAATCCCCCAGTTCAGCAACCAAAATCCCCCAGTTCAGCAACCAAAATCCCCCAGTTCAGCAACCCAAACCCTAGGTTCAGCAACCAAAATCCCCCCGTTCAGCAACCAAAATCCTCCGGCTCAGCAACCAAAATACCACCGTTCGGCAACCAAAATCCTCAGGTTCAGCGAACAAAATCCCGTAGGTCAGCAACCAAAATCCCCCACTTCAGCGAACAAAATCCCCTAGCTCAGCGAACAAAATCCCCCGGTTCAGAAACCAAAAGCTCCCTACTCCTCTGGCCCCCTACATGCACATGGTGACCCAAAGCATCGCATCTCCCTCCCCCATTGGCCACGACATGCACTTGGGATCATTCCTCGCAGGAAAGTGATGCAAGTCATCAACATCCTTCCCCCTTTGGCCCCCTACATGCACATGGTGCACCAGAGCATCAAATCTCCCTCCCCCGCTGGCCACTACATGCACATGATAGACTAAAACATCAAAAGTCCCTCCCCCTCTGGCCACTACATGCACCTGCGTGCATGTAGAATCAGAACATCTCCCCCCTGTGGCTCCTACATGCACGATCACAGTTTCTGAATCGTATTTTCTGAGTCGCCCATGCCTGTGGAGTCGCAGGTTGATCATAAGGATCATATGAATACACCGGTGCTTGCGATCGCGTCGCAGGGCAATCAGATTTAACAGTTCACGTTGTAGTTTCCGAATCACATGTTTTAGTTTCCGAAGAATACAAGAATACGTTTTAGTTTATTGAAAATAACTATGATTATATACTGTATACTTCGTTTTGATTGCCGAATAATACATTTTTGTTACATCAATACGTTTTGGTTACCGAATAATACTGTGACCGTTTGATCCTGGGATCCACAGATTTGGTAGCTGAAGCTTTTATATCCAACCGCATTCAAGAAAGAAAACGCTATTCGGAGTTTATATTGAAACCTGTTATAGCTGGAATTGATCCAGCAGCAACAAATCACTATCCTCACCCTTTTCGTATTTGTAAGTCTTGTAAAGAATATGGCTGTGGGTCAAAAGCCCGTACCCCTCGTTCCCCTACATATCATTAACCACTGTTTCCCTTGTTGTTGTTGGTCATTACCCCCATTATTGGTTGGTTAATTAATATTGACCCATAGCCATATGGTGGTTTCTTAAAATAAAGGTACCCCAAAATCATCCCATCTTAATCATCTATAGTAATAAACCAACCATTTTTGAGGGTTCCCTATTTTGAGAAACACCCATATCTACCCGTTGGCGGACTGGCTGACATGTGCGAGCGCCAGCACTCGCTGAGAGCCAGCTGTGAGGCGTCATTATTCGCAAAGCTCCCAGCACTTCTGCGAGTATCTTAGGTTTTCATGCCCAAGGCGCGCGGGGAGCTGGGCAGGGTTGAGTGGAGCCAGTGGCTCAACTACGTTGAGGTAGTAATGGCTAATAATCAACCATACTAGCCACACTAGTGGTCAAGAATCAATAGTTTTTGTCTTTTCATGTCCGCGGATGCAGCAGAAGATTGTGAGGGGAAACAATGGCATTACCACCCTCTCGACAGAAGATGTGGAAAGAACAGGGCTTGGACGTCCCCGTGGATCCCCCGAAGAGCTGCCTCAATGATGTGCTCAACTGATGGCTTCCTTATTCCAATGGTTGTTTCTTGAGGGGCACCCAAAAATGGTTGGTATAGGACTTATACATGATTCATATTGGATGATTTGCAGGTACCACTATTCTGGCACATACTCATATTCCAACAGTAATTTTGGGGTTTCATGATTCCAGCCTGCATTTACCCCACATGGCGGCTTCTTTGCCATGGTGCAACAAAGCTAGTGGTGGTTTTGCGGTACTGGAAAACACACATTTGCACTGGAGAATCCACAGATCTGGCTGGTGGTTTTACACATTTGTTTCCCTAGCAAGTATTTGCAAATGGTTCGTTGACTGATATTTTTCATAGAGGTGGTTCAACCACCAACCAGTGGAAAATCCACAGATTTACGATCGCAACCCAATGTATCGGGGCCCTGCACATAGCCAGCACTGTGACGGGCAGCTCCCGTGCCACAGGCAAGCTGGTTGAAGGCTCTTTGCTTTCCGAATCTTGGCTCCAACCGAGGAAAAATGTAAACCAGGGAGTTGGAAGCTCCCCAAAGAACCCCCACAGATTCTCGGTGCCCTGGCCATTTGGTGCGCGGGGATGACATCAGAGTTGTTATGCGAAGGCAGTGCTCCATCTCTGCAATGCTTGCTTACACACACACACACAGATACATATATATATATATATATAAATAAATATATATATATATATACATACACACGCACATCTAAATGTTATCTTGCATATGATGATAGTTTTTGTCATTTTTCTCAAGGCAGTGCTGAAATTTGCTGGAGATCCTTCCAGGTTTCGCTCACGGGGGGCCCGTTGCAGGAAGGAGCCAATCCCTGGCTGAAAGTGAAGCATCATGCCGCGGATGGTCAGGAGCTATCAATGGGGAGCAGATTTGGTTTGGACGAATCGATGTTCACTGCAGGCCACCGTATTGTGATATCAATGTCGCTTGCTGGGTAAAACGAATCAACCACCATCCCCTGTGGTATCTTTGGTGGATCAAACACCATTTGTGCTTTATGTTGCCAGATTCACAGGCTTTCTTTCACACACAAAACGACCGGACGGTCCGTAAAGGGTGGCTCCCAAAGCTGACTGTGGTTTAACGCTGGGGGAGTGGATGATATCCCATGGTTAAGATAGATACATCGCAGCAGCAAGGCAGGTGAAGGCCTCTGTGACCACAGGACTGCGATGGCTACATGTTGATAGATGGCACTTCCGTGGGCCTGGGCGTTCTGCTGGAACGTGCGCAAGGGGCAACGGCCACCACGGCCACCACGGCCGCCAAGGCCAAGGCGAAGGCAAAGGTCGGCGCCAAGGCAGTGGCCAGGCCGAAGGTCAACGTGGATGCTTGGACAGCAAGGGGAAGCGCACTCATCCTGTAGAGTGGATCCTGAATGACGGGTGTTTCTCAACCCCCAAGGCTATGATGCTTTATAATAAGTTTATAATAGGGGATAGCCACCAACAACAATGGTTAAACAACTGCGATATGGTGGTTTCTCCAAATTGGGGACGCCAAAAATGCTTGGTTAATTGCTATCACTGGTTCATAGAAAGGATGAAACAAGGGGGTTCACTGATTTTGAGACACCACATATGTATAAGTAACTGTATATTCAATATCTACATTTCAAATGGGTTTCAAGCACTGAGCGACTTGCAATCCCAGCCCCCAGGATGAGTTGGGCAAGTGGATCAAACATCCAACGGTCAGCAGCCGCCGCTACGACGTGATCGTCAGCAACGTCATGGTGCGTAGCTTGCCCTCCACCGCGGCCAATGCCGTTGGGGTCGTGAAGATGGGCGACGTCCTGGAAGGCCAAGCACGAGAAGGATGGCTCTTGCTCCTTGACCCAGGGGATGTCCCAGGGGATGTCCCAGGGGATGTCCCAGGGGATGCCCGGTGAAGCAAAGATCTCCATTTTTGCTTCAGAACTTTGGGGGCTAGTATCAATCTGGATGCCTCCATCTCATGTGGTTCTAAGGAAATGAAAAAACCTCCAGAATCGTTGTGTACTCGTGCATGATGTGTAGATAGATAGAAAGATGGATGGATGGATAGATAGATGGTTTTGACTCAGATTCGATTAGACAAGCTTAGGTTTGATTGGACTGAATTTGGTTAGAGAAGACAATTAGACAGACAGACAGACAGACAGAGAGACAGGCAGGCAGACAGACATACAGATAGATAGATACGCACATAGATACGCGTATACCGTATGCACATCTAATTTCAAAAGGTGATACGCTGCAGGTGTAAAGACGTGTGCATTTCTACATGCACATTGATAGTTGATGATATTTGTACGCGCGTTCATGAACACATATGCATGATTCTACGCCACTAAAGCAGGAAACTGTTTCCACGGGATCTTTAGAATGCTCCGCGAAAAGTCTTGCAAGCTCTAGGAATTTGGGAACGCCATTTTCTTTGCAGTCACGCAACTGCCTGAGGCACCCAAGCGCAGTTTGCAGCACTCATCATTGACAATGATCAATCATCATGTAGTCCTGAGTGTTGATGAATCGCTGATTTATTGATCATGAATCAATAATCATCAATCGTGGTTACGATCAACGTTGATATCATTGATAAACCATGAGCCATGGGTGGCTGCTTCACTGTCCCTTTCAGCAGCGTTTCCTTTCAGGTTGGATCCGGAAGTGAGCGCTGAGAAATTGCAGAAGGGCGAAGGCCGTTGGGTCCTGATGGATGGAAAAGTCCCTTGGCTGCCCTGGCGGCGACTCGAAGCCCACGCTTCGGTGATGTCAAATCAAAGTGCCAATTTTGCCATTGAAACATGGCAAAACCCGGAGAAATGATGGTTTTCCATAGGTTGCCCACAGGTTTGCCACAAGTTTCCCATGGGTTTCCTATGGCGTTTGCCATAACCAGCTCTCCTTATAAGTGTACCTTCAAGGTGGAACCCCCAGCAGTTGTAAGTTGGTTGAGATTCGCCATTGAAGTGATGCCTAGTACCCTATTAGTCACCCTAGTAGTTACTTGTATCTACCATTGGCATGGTCCCCTAGTAGTTACTGATACCTACCATTGGCCTGGTGCCTAGTTGCAAGCCTGGTAGTACAGTAGCTCCTCATATCTACGGTTCGCCTGGTAGTTCCCCTGCCCAGTCCTTGGAAGCCCGTCGCAGTCTCAGGAGCTGGGACTGGGTCCGTTGCTTCGAGTGCAGCTGCCCGTGCCATCGGTGTCCAAGACCTTCGCGAACGCCCTGCAGCTGAGCTTGGACCAGGCTGGATGCACTGCCGGGGCCTCTCAAGTCACTAGAGGACCCCCAAAAATGGTTGGTTTAGTGCTGAAAATGGTTGGTTTAGTGCTGAAAATGGTTGGTTTAGTGCCAAAAATGATTAATATGGGATGATTTAGGCCAAAGTTATGGTTGGTTTATTACGATGACTGATACTGGATAGAATGTATTCACATTGTTCTCTCACACACACACATTCACAGACTGAGGTAGGTAGGTAGAAAGGTAGAAAGGTAAAACGGTAGATAGGTAGAGAGATAGATAGACACATGATATTCGTTTATTTATGTATGTATGTGTATATATATATATATACATACACATCTTTTCACATCAGTGTGTGCACATGCATGTGCATGTGCATGTGCATTCTACATTTGTGTCCCAACGCAGGATGTTGAAATGCCACACAGTGTGTGTCTCCGAATCTTGTTCTATTGCTGTTACTTGAGGGTGAGTCACTGTGATGTATAGATACATATGTATCTATTGTCATATTACTTGGCATCCTGGGCACAGAGATGCACCAGAGAAGTACATTGAACACCTACCCTGTATTGGTTGGTTATTATTGACCCACGGGCAGTTGAGCAGTGCAGAACGTGTACCACTCAGCACTTCCGTTGGAACGAACTGGGTGTAGGACGTGAGCAAATACCACCTGCAAGTGGAGCCGGAAATCGGAGATAGCTTCCATGTGCAATGTCCATCTGGAGGCGGAGCTGGGAGTGTGGTGGGGCGGAACCCTGCATCCTGGTGGGTTGAAGGCATGTTTCATCCATGGAGGCAACGGATTGCAGAAACTGCACAGGCGTGCCCTTTACCGGAATCCACAGTTGGTCGTTTTGCCAAAGGGCTTTGTGGGAAGGCGATTCTAGTTTGGAATATGGTTTTTTCTTGTAAGCCATCATGAGATCATGGCATCACTGTTTTACTGGGAATATTTCTTGCTGCCTGTCTGAAGAGAAGTATTTGAGTGCCCGTACGTGTAGTTCACTTCAGGGGAACTGGCAGCCAAGCATCCAACTGCTCAGGTAAATCCATGCTGGTGCATGGTCTCCACCCAGACTGCCATGCATCTGGGCGGCATCAGCTCCGATCTGGCGAAGGATGTCGCTCGTGATTGATGACCATCATTAGCCGTCATGTTTGACCGGGATGGTTCACCATCATGGTCAACTATCAAGGTTAGCCATCAGGGTTAACCATGAGAGTTAACCATCATGACTAAGCATCATGATGAACCATCATAAGCCATCATGACCAAGCACCATGCTTAATTGTTGGAAAATGCCTTCAACCAATCGTGAAATGGTGCAACTGAGGTGAGGTTCTTCTACTCGTTACTTCATGAGCTGCAGGAGATTATCTCTTAACCCAAACAGATCTCCCCCATGGCCCCCATCATTGACCATTAACTAATATCAATCACAACTATCCGTAACCGTTAATAGCCACTAACGAACATGAACCACCCTTACAATCCACATCATTTGATTTAGCCGGTGACGGTGACCTGGTCCGATCAGTGGAATGTGATTGGATCTGGAAGGAGGACATTTGACAACACCCCAGCTGTGGACAGTTATTCCCATTCCCACGACTAGGACTTGACTATTACGGATTCTCGCTGTAAGGATAAAAACGAATGATTTTTTGGTTTGACTCTAAGAATGCAACCCCAGCACTGGGAATACTGATGAATCCAAAACAGCGTATGTTAACGTCAATGCACAGACTACTCCGTTCTTTTTTGGGAGGGGCGTTCGAGTTTGGACCCCCATCCAGCTGACCTGATCTGCTTCAAGGTACGATTGCGCTTTGCCCTTAACAAGGACCTTCCCCATCTTTGACTTGAAGACAGTACTTACATTCACCTTACTTCTCTGCCTTTGTGCAATCCAAAGCTGCGTCATTTTCTGTGCTTCATCTCTGGACAACCGTGAGTGCCTATTGCACCAGAATGACATCTCCTCCGACCATTGGTAGGGGCCAGAAACAGCAGCTGCGCAGCGCGAGGACGAAGGCCCTTTCGGTGAATGGGAGGCTGTGGAGACAACTTTTGTGCCCAACTGGGAGGACGGGGGCACCGGCGGTGTCGCAGGTGACGTCACATCCATGGGGATAGCCACGCCACGGTCCGACCAGCTGGTGAGGAAGCCGACGGGCCCTGTGTGGACTTGTTAGGCGCAGCTCCGTTGCCGTGTGGGGTCGGTTTCTCGGGGCAATCCATATGAGTCCCTATCTTCAATCAATCTGCCCTTTAAGGCTTCAACTGACGGTGGTTTATCAATATGGATTCTACCAGGCTAGGGATGGAGAAGTCTGACGCAATTCAAAGCACGGATTGGCCCCGCAGTGGTAGGGCGTGGTACCATGGGTCTATCAGGGATTGGCGGTTTCTGTAAAGATGATCATTTTGGGACGGACCTACGGAGAGTTAAAGCCAGTTTGAGCCATCCAAGGTGGTGAGTTTGACAGCTTGTTCATCAGTCATTCAGCCTCAGGGAATTGGGATAGCGACGCACCCTGAGTTGCAAAGCGACCTCTTCTGATAGCGAAACAAATCGCATAGATGGCTGACGGCGACCAAAACTTCCGATACTCTTGGTAGAGATCTGAGCAGTTCTGCTGAACAAGTTGGTTGCCAGGAATTAAGTTGTAAGCAGAGATTCTCGTCTTTTTTGGGATTCGCAGAAATTTTTGTTGGTTCCATGTTCCAAGATGTGCAGTAAAAGGTTCATGCTTCACATGAGACAAAGCAAAAGGAAGTTCGATCGACCCTTGCATATGGCCTTTTCTGGCACTTTTGCAAATCGCTTCAGTTGGTGGTGTCTCAAAATGGAGGACCCCCCAAATCATCCCACATCCATCATTTATAGAAATAAACCAACAATTCACTATTATAAGAAACCACCAGTTGTACTGTTCTACTCTTGTGTTGCACTGGGCTTGCTTGGCATACTCCATAGGAGGAATTCAAGATGCATACATACCAATGCTTGGTGGTTGTCCGGATAGGTGATAGGTGTCATACTTTAGATTTGGTGGTCCCTCTAAACAGGGAACCCCCACAAATGGTTGGTTTAACACTATAAATGGTTGATATTGGATGATTTAGGCCAAAGTTCTGGTTGTTTAGTACTATAGATGGTTGATACAAAGGATGATTTGAGGGAACCCTTTCTTGTTGCGAAACCACCAATCATGTTTTTTGTTAGCGTTCGTTTGGGGATGAGCTGTGGCGCTCGTGCGAGGCAACCCCAGGGGCAATTGCAAGCAATGTTCTTGCAAATGTTTCGCACCTTCGGCTGCAAGAACGAGTCAGCTGTTGCGAGGCTGCCATCAGCACCTACCCGTTACCCGGGAACCAGCGGGCTGGAAAAACCCAAGACGATCAAAGGGCTGCAGAGCGCATTAGGCGTGATGTATGCAGACGATCTGGGGACATCTTCGTATAGTTTGTGTATCCCGAACTACTGGTTTGCGAATATCTCCGATATGGATCATTCTCTAGCCACTCTCAAGCATCAGTCATCATTGACAACCAGTGATGGGTCTACTTACGGAAGTCCACCTCATGTCATCAATCTCTCCTCGCAAGCGGGCACATCTTGCCTTCGCTTGGCGGTGAAAACCAGGCCTTTGGTCTGGTTCAGGAAGGCTGTTAGGCTACGGGTCTCCATCCATAGTCATCCCCGAGCATTTCCAGTTGTTGAGGCCGTGGTTAAGGCGCACCCCCGCGCTGAAGGCATTGGAGAATACGGTGACCTTAAACATGGACGTCAGTGACTCGAGCTCCCTGGCTGTGAGTTCACGTGGCAGCGTTGGTTTGGCGCGTTTGGATAGGGTACCGATGTCCTTCATTTGGTCTGTTTTAGTGGGGAGACGTGACACACTTGGGCGACACCAATTATGAATCCCACTTCTGGCCACCCAAATCAACTGACGGAGCCTAGTCCTTGAGAGTTGTGTCCTGATGTCGTTGTCCTTCTGCGTTTTCGTGTGTCTACGGAGTTGCAATGGTCACTGAAAGCATGTTGGATTGGGTTTATGAGAACACTTTACCATCTTCAGCTACATTGCCAATGCCATTTGAACATGTACGCGATTCTGGATGGATTCCCATGTTTTGAAGGTTGCTGCAGTTGTTGGTGCATTGGAGGCAGATACTTCAAGATTTCATAAGATTTCATTGAGCAATTGTTTGAGGATTTAGACTCGTTGAAGTACTGACCAATTGAAGTAGAAGTTAATTCATCCTGCTCGAACTCTGTGTTCATTTCTGGCCTGGATTTTCTCTGAGTGGCTGCCCCGTTCTCAGTTTTGAATGTCCTTCTGCGAATCCCGGTTCGCACCTGCGCTGACGCCATGGTTCCCTTCATCCAAAACTGCATCCCAAACTGCAGACTTGTTAATCCAGTCGGCCACCTTCCAGGGTTTCTGCAGTGCTGAATTCTTTACAGAAGAATCAAATTAAGCAGAGGGAAATATTCTACAGCCCCGGATAAAAACAATATTGGAATAGATACCAGCATTATATCAGTCAAATTATTTTATCAATGGCTGCGCCAGTTGCGCCTCAATAGATTTGCACGGACCTAAATGTATGTTCATCCGTTTCACTTCATGCCAGTAGTGCCAGTGTGTCACGATGCCTTGATCTCATCAGCAGTTCAACAGTACTTCCGTCGCTGCACTGCGACCTCAGGGTGCGCGAGATGCGGTTGCAATGTCACAGCGCACATCATTTGGTTGGACAGCCCAGGAGGTGAGCAGTTGCGGTGAGCTACGGCTCCACCCAGAACTCTCAAGGTGAAAAGGGGACATATGCGACCGAAATCTGTGTGTGCGTGGAAATATCTAGCATCTTGTATTGGAAGGAATTTGTCCGTGTGCCATCATATTTTCAGTGAGATTGGCTTTTCGCTTTTTGTTTTTGCAAAAACAAGGTTCATGTCAGTGATTGTTGGTACACCATTGGTGGCCAAGGAACCCGGCAGAAAAGAAGGAGAAGAAGGAGAAGAAGGATGCATCGGCAGCAGTTGCTGCCACAACAGGCGTCAAGTGAGAAACCCCAGATTCTGCATGGAAGGAAGGTAGCGGATGAGGTTCAGAGCTGATGGTGTTCAACGATGGTGAAGTCTCCCGTGGGTTTATGGTCAATGATTTGGGCCGGCTTTCATGACAACTCTCGTCAATTTTCCTCATGGACTTCGGGGAGCAGGGGTTGAGTTTCGATGGACAGTGAGTAAAGGAGGAAGTGACCCGAAGAGCTTTGATCATCGCTAGCTATGCTGATTGGTTGTCACTGGTCAGGCCCGAACCTGTCAAGCCCGTGGAGAACCCCATCTTGGAGAAGGTGCAACGCGTGGGGGTGTGCGGGTTGGAGATGGGTGTGCTATTTTACATGCTTTTTTTTCGGATCAGAGATAGCCATAGCCGCATTGATAGGCTTGATCATGTACTTCATAAGGAGAGCGCACGTGAGTTACTGAGAGAAATCATCAACTGCCATGCAACCATTATGTACCACTATCAACCAGAATGAATCATGGATTACAGTTTTCAGCCATCATGACCAGCAAAAACAGCTAAACCGCGCTCGGAACCCACATTGAAGTCACGAAGCATCATGACCAGCCATGATCAGCCATGATGAAACCTTACTGATTGGAACACTAATGGCCCATGGTCCCAATCATCAACCATGAGCCACTTAACCATTGTGAACCATCAGCCATGATTGGATCATTTATCAACCATATTCAACCATTATTAACCATTATTTATCAACCTTGCTGATCTTATCCCTGCCTTCGCAATGATCGCCCTCCTTCGTCGCAACGGCTCCAGGCCATCTCGCTCCCCAAGGTGCGAGCGAGCGGTGCCCAGGGGTTGGGCAGACGTGACCTTAACCGGGCATGGCGTGGCCACTTGGATACTGTGCCTCACCCATAACGAGCCCACAGAGAACAAGGTATCTGCAGCATCTGCCGCGTGTCGCTGATGTTGCATCCCAATTCCCCCACACCCAACAAGCGATGGCCGCTGTTGGGATGGCAACTCTTTGGTCCGCTAGGAGACGATGATGCAAAGATGGCGGCCGATGGATATGGATGCATCTGTGCAGGTCAGGGCTGCCGTATGTTGGTAGTGGTAACACTGAGGTTTCTCCGAAACCAGCTTGGATCCAGAGTCAAAACCCAGAGGGTTATAGTGGTTGTACTGCAGAAACTGGCGGGGAAGAAATGTTAGAAACCTTTAAACTCTTGAGACCATTTCCAACGTGTGGAAGCGCCTAATATCGGCTCAGAAGCGCACAAATGAGATATATGGTACTTCCTCCAGAATCAGCCAGAAGCTCCATATCAGATCGCATGATACCTACATTTCACAGTAGGTCAAAATCACTGGATCCCTGGAAATGTATCTCTCAAATTTCAATGCACGGTTTTGTGACCTGAAGCTGTGACCCCGACCGATGGTCCCTTGGACCTTTGGCAACCCCTTGTGACCCGCAACGATACCTGAACGGAACGCCACGCTCGAGTGCAGGAGTGGCCACGTCTACCCCAGGACTTCACAGAGGCGCCTTTGAGCTCATGGTTGGAGCTGCCAAGGCAGCAATGACCTGAAGTACTTGTAGCACATGGTTTTTTTCCAGCTTACCTTTGGAAAAATGTTGTTTTTTTTGCTTCTAGGTTTGTCATGTAGTCAGTTTATCCATGAACAGATGGCTTTTTTTGGTTGGTTTCTAGGTTAGTTTGTCAGAGGCTATGGAAAAGGGAGATTGATATATTGTTGGGATACTGAAATGAGACAGTGCATATTGTTGGTACGTTGATAACCAACATTTTCGCTTAGTCAAGAGCCTTGGGGGCCATTGAAATAGACCATTGGAGGCTGCCATATACAGAGGTTATAGCCGCCCCTTGCAGGGCCATTTTCCATGGTTACACTCCCAACTGCACATCTGCACATCCAAGTAGGGAGTTACAACACGAATGTGCCAGGGCTGTTTGTGGAGCGGGCTTCTTCTTCCATGGGTTACTTCGAATAGGAAGATTTGCTGTTTGTATGCGCTTTTGGCTTTTGATCCCGGGGCCTTCTCTGATCCATATCATTTGTTCATCTATAGATCTATCCAATTACATATCTATTTGTTCATCTACCTATCTACCTATCGAGCTACCTACCTATCTATCTATCTACCTATTTGTCTATATCTATCTATCCATCTATCTGTATATCTATCTGTTCTATGGGTTGAGCCTCCAATCGACCCTCCAGGTTGTGGCTTGGAGTGACTTGCACTCAGACATGGGTGACTCGGTGATCGAAGGTACTGGGTCGAGGGCTGTCAGGGTCTGGCTTTGTGATTTGGAGGACCTGGATGGAGGACCTGGCAGTTGCCACCAGAGATGTGAGCTACTGATTGGCAATGGATCAATATTAAGCAACCAATAGTGGGGAAGAATCACCAACAATACCAGAGAAAACAGCCTGGTTGATGATAGGGGAACCAGGGGTACAGGGTTTTGACCCACTGCCAATTGTTGAGCATCAAGGTTAACCAGCTGATGGTGAATGAGTTTCTTAAGACCTGCACGTTCTGATGCAACAGATGCTGTCACCGCAATTTTGTTTTCCCACCCAAAGGGATGATCAACCAATCATTGACCACGGGGTATTCATTAGCAAGCATCACTTTCGGGGCTTTCCCAACTGTAGTCATGATTGTTCATCATATTCACCCAAAGTTCATTTTCCAATCATTATATAATCATCATTCGCCTCAGTCATGGCCATCAATCACAGTGAAATCGGGGGTGCGCCCAATTTGATTGACAACTCCAGCGGCTGACCACTGAGGCAAGAACATGACACACCTGCGTCAGCTGCCCGTCTCAGAGGACAGCGGCTGCCGGTCTCATGAGTTATGGTGGGCTGACCATGTAGGAATAAAACCCGAAGCTTATTTTGTTGTTGTTGTTGTTGTTGTTGTTGTTGTTGCTGTTGGGCCTCGCCTTGGCAAGTGACGGCCGAGCGCTCGAAATTGGCTCTTGATTGTATTTATTTGGCACCAACATTCCTTTCTCTCTTGCTAACTGGCTAGGAAGTCCTGGGAAGTCTTCATTGCTTAGCCAGCAATCTCTTGATTCTGGTTGTTGCTTTGTTTTCGGATTCGAATACCTGAGTGGAACATGAGCAGAAATCCATGCATGAAAATCGGATCCAGTTTTTGATTTTCGCTTGGGCCTTCATTGGAAGGTCTAGCGCCAGTGGAGGTCTTGCACGGTCTGACCCAGGGAGATTGATTTCTATTGTCCTTAGGTCCCAAGTGCCCATGCAGCTTGTGCATCCGCTGGCTAGTGATGTCAAGATGTCAGGTCGTAAAAGTTCTATGTATTTATATATATATATACATATATATATATATATATACGTCCGTATATATATATATATATATATTTAATATATTTCAATTTATATATATATATATATACATATACACCTGTCAAGGAACCAGGAACATATAAGACTAGATATTCACGCTGCCCACGAAGACTCCGTTTTTTTTTGACGGTTGTGATGCACATGGGTCACCTATTTCTCCCAGTCTGTGAGGTTGGCCCTGGAAGGACACAGTACTGTTGTTGGCCGGAGATGTAGCATCCAGTTTGGAGGCGCGAAGGTCTTGGGGGTGGCAACCAGGTGTGTTGTCACTAACGGCATCAATACCAGGGTACTGTTCACCAAAACTGGGAGTATGATCAGCAACATGTAGAGGGTTTAGTACATGTCCGTCATCTCTCAGTCGTCAGTTTTTGCTGCTAATCTTTAGATCTCTGGGTCTCTCCCTTCATATCTATACTCTTTGGCTCATCCCAGGAACTCAGCTACAACCTGCTTCTGCACTTGTGGGCTAAGTGCGGTCAAGCCATGTTAAAACTAGGACTAGCCACCATGTACACCTTTCAGATAGCCAAGAAACCCCTGGAATCAAATTCCTTAGGCTTTGACACATCTATAGCTCAAAAAAGATGACGGCCAGAAAGTGTTACCTGTTTTCCCAGATGGGAAGATGCAAAAACCACTCGTGATTGTGCTTGGCCCATCTAATTTCCTCCCTTGCTGGTTTTTTGTGTCTTCAACGATCATCCAGCGGTTAAGTGTTTTATCGGGCTGCTTTCTCTCCTTAAGTTCGCCATGAAGCTGACCGGGTTGCCGGGCCTCAGACCATTGAGAGCTCGCTTCGTCTGTTGAAGGTGCAGCTTGGTGCGACAGATGGTGAGGGCGTGGAGCTATGGGTTTTGATCCCAAAGGCTTTTTCTTCACAGGCACTCCCGGTACCCTTCATTTGAACCATGGTGTATTATGGACATTTCGACTGATGTATGATATCAACCAACGGTTTCGGCGTCTATACAATTTCCGAACAATCTGTTTGCTACGGAAAATCATTGCTTAATCATGCTTCAACATCCCGCAGAGACACTTGCCCTCAACATCCCGTACAGGATGGATTCCAAGCTACTTTCATCTGCTGCCGAACATCGCAAGCTTCAATCGTGGGACATAGCACCAGCAACCTTCCGGACAACCAAATGCTCTGCTTAATGGGGCTTATTGATTTATAATCTGCTTTTACCAATAGTTTATCATCGACAGTGAAGAGTTCACCCTTGATACAAGAGCAGTGATGAGTGAGAGATCTCCTCTTCACGCAGGACAAATTTGGGGCGGTGTTCTACGTGCCGGGAAACCATGAGTGTCTTGCCTTCGCAGCGCGACCGGTTGCAGCATTGCAGCATCATTCATTGCTTCTAGTTCTACCATGGCGGTGGAATGCCGTGGGCAGTTTTACGACCAGTTTGTGTGCCTAGAAGGCATGGGATGTTGTTGAGCGAAGTACATAAAGCCGTGGTATTTGCACTGAATTCTATGAGTATGGGGGATCGAAGATGGCTTTGCGATTTGTACGTCTGGTACTGTAAGGGTTGTCGAAGATGCGAGGCCTAGTCTCGCCAGCAAAATAGCAGCCCTAAACCCTAGAATGGCCTAAAATCCTAAATTCTCAAACAGAATCCTAAACCTAAGCCACAACGTCCCAAAGCGCAAATCGCTGCTCATAGCCAGCGTTTTGGTAACTTCGCCAAGTTGATGAATACTATGGTGCGTTACAGTCACTGCAGACACATGGATATGGTCTGTACTCAGCTGGTCCCATCTGGGCGGGGCCGACTGACCCTAGTTTTACCATCAAGGGTGGCCAAGATAGCGCATTCTCGCTGGTGTGTCAAGATGGTGGTCCGCGGGGCGCAATTGCTTCTCCTTCGCGGTCATTTTTAGTTGTTAAATGTCAATAATGATGTTTAAGACTATGGACCATGGTTGATTTTTTTTCATAATGTTTAAGTAGGGGTTGATAGGTCAATAAGTTCAAAATGCCTAAAAATGATGGCTGAGGTAAAACATGATTGAACATGATGGTTGAGAATGGTCAATCATGGTAATCAGGCATGGTTGCTAATGAATGTTAAATTCTATCCTGAATCATCATCAGTCACGCGGAGCTTTCGTTTTTTAGCACTGCAATCCGCATCATTGTGTGAATATATCTATATAGGCATATGTGCATGTGTATTTACACAATATATCTTTTCAAACACAAATCATATATATATATATATATTATAATATATTATATAATATATTATATTATATTATATTATATTATATTATATTATATTATATTATATTGTATTGTATTATATTATATTATATTATATTATATTATATCATATTATATTATATTATATTATATTATATTATATTATATTATATTATATTATATTATATTATATTATATTATATTATATTATATTATATTATATTATATTATATTATATTGAGAGGGGGTTGTTGTGAGCGGTGAAAATTTAACAATTCAGATATAATTTTAAGGTCTTATATTGCATACAATGGTAGCAATGGGTTATGGCAATAATAGTTTATAAAGCCTCTGAGCTTCCTAAATATATGGAATCTATGGATTCTTGTGCAGCATCTGAATTTGTATTATAGTATAACTACCCTGTATGTGCATAGTTTTCATTGGGTTGCTTGTACTATGAATAGTTTGGTGATTTTTTTCAAGCAAGCTAGGGTAAGAGTATTATT
>VSDK01015197.1:61316-85968 GCA_009767595.1 Symbiodinium kawagutii
TATTATATTACCTTAAATTAAATTATATTATATTTTTTTTATTATATTATATTATACTATATTATATTACATTATATTATTCTATATTATATTATATTATATCATATTATATTATATTATATTTTATTATATTATATCATATTTTATTATATTATATTATATTATATTATATTATATTATATTATATATATGTGCATAGATGGAGATAGATCAATCATACCTGGAATGATACATGCACTTCACGCTCCTAGAGGCCGCCTGTGAACGCTTGACCTTGCATCAGCTCAGGTTGTGGGTGAACAAAAAGGATGGTTTGTCATCTGTGCACAAGTTCTTGGCAATATTGCAGGCCAGGTTCATGTGCAGTACATCATGCGGTGGTGGCACATCAGGTTCATTTCGGTTGATACATTTTGCGTGGGCAAAGTCTTTTGGTTCTCCTCAAATCCACAATTTTTGTTGGTCATCTAGAGGACTGGCTGTCCCACATAAGGCTTCATCAACTACTCAAGTTTTCCGTGCTTTAGCGCACGTGTACCAAGGTTTTGGGCTGTATATAACTAGGTTCCAGCAGAGCCCGCAGTATGAACCAGATCTTCACATCGGGCTTTGCCCCCAAAATAGTAGTAGTAGGTTCCATTTCTGGAGGGTCATTGACCTACAAATTGAGTCCGCTTTGGGTCCGCTCTATTGAATCTTGCAGCAGGTTACGGAGGACCAAGAACAGCATTGGCACGTGCTGAGGAACAGATTTTTACTCTCGAACTGGACAATTGAATTGTTCAAGTTGCCACTTCCTTATCGTTACCCTTTGTTTTTCCTGAGCGACCAGGTATGCCCCAGTTGTTATTTTACATCCACGATATGGTTCACGCAGGTGCCAGACCATCTTACCCAACACAGACTCAACTTAGCCACTGAACGAATTGTATCATTTACAATCATCTCCTTGATCATATGGGTGTTTCTCAAAATAGGGGTTCCCCCAAATCATCCAATAGTAATCACTTGTAGTAATAAACCAACCATTCTTGGGGCTTCCCGTTTGGAGGAACCTTCCATTTAGATCATTAAGCTTCGGGGGTTGGTGAATGGATACCTGCCCCACTCCCCACTTCTGCGATCTGCGCTCTGCTCCGTCCACAGATCTGCGAGCAGCTGGGTGTCCACACCAGGCGAGCGGCAGCAGCGGTCAGTTTGCTGCAGCTTTCGCCATGACAGATGACAATTGATATTTCACCTTTTTTTGGGCATTGGAAAATAACAGCCACATATCTTCAGATTTGTATGAACACAGATTTCTGGGGCTTGAAGTAGCTTTTTTGAGGTGTAGCTTTAGCTAAGTGCAGAGTATATTTGATCACTGACCTCTCGTGGCAACCGGTCATCTAGATTTTAGTCACCATCATTTCAATGGTTCATAGCTGGCCAATTCATGTTCAGTGTGGTTGATCAAGAGGTTTGATGGAGCACGTTGAACTGTGCAGACTGTCCCCATTTCTTTAACCATTGCCCAAGGCCAGCTTTCATCAGCGCCGACTGCGCAATCTGCCCGCTGTTCTCATGGTACAAGGAGTCCTGAAATGTTCAGTGGGAGAATTTCCTCAAAGATTGAGGCTCCAGCGAAACCGAACCTTGGTGGATCATCTACTTTTCGCCATTCAGTGCAACTGATCACTAGCCTTGGTTGGATTCCCACCGTTTAGTCGCAGCCAATCTTCCTGCCAGGACAATCTGGTGGACGGGTCTGGCTCTTGGATGCTCCAGTCGGGTGGCAGATGCTGAGTCAGATGAGACTCCTTGCCCCAAGCATCAGTTTCTACTTCGTGCGCAAAGGGTCAGGGGGTTTTCATGGTTGAAAGATAGGGCTGCCCAGTACGTCTCTTTTGATTTCTCATCGAATTAGGGTTTGATTTGTGTATGCACTGCACACATGGACACCACGTTCTTTTGCACGCTAGACCTGAGTGGATGTCAAGTCGTCCCTGCTACTTAGCTGAAAGCCAGCATTTTTTCGCTTTGGACAGTGATACAGGCAGGGAAACTGATGTGTGGCCCCACGAGTTTGGATGTTTCTCTCGCTTCCATCTACTTATCTACTGTTGGTTTGCACTCGTGGTATTAGAGGCGGGTTTGATTCTGTAGGTACAGATCGAATTGGGGTATTCAAATCAACGTGTTCGTTATTTCCAGCGTACACTGCTAATAAATGCAAATAACATGCCTCCAAATGAACAGCCTAAGTGAACATAAGTGCCATTGTTTCCATGTTCCACCCATCTTTTCATACCCAAACTGGTTCACACCACCAGTCTCAGTCCACTTCACCACACCATTGCTGGGTCCCCAGCCCATTGGGGCCCTGCTTGAGTGTGCCGGGGTGCTGGGATGCAAGTAGCCCAACCAGGTGGGCAAAGTAACCCCTGTCACCATGGCTTCACCCGCTACCAGCAGCCGGCGAGGTTTCACCGGGAGCTGGCAGACATCCCCTTTGATATGCAGACACAGTGGCCCTGGGACATCACAAAACGTGGCTGCCCCAGTGGGGAGGGTGAAGGTGGTCAGGGGATGAGCCAGGGAAGGAGTCTATGATTTGTCGTTTTACAAGGGCAAGCATGTCCTTTTGATTATAGATTTTAGTAGTGCAATAGATTGTAGATTCGAACACGTTCCAATTGAGCACATTTTGCACGGAAAGCCCAGGTGTTTTCGTCACCCGGAGCTGATTAGAACGTGCCGGTCGCACGTCATTCCAAATGTGCCTTCCGGAGCCACCGCTGTGAGCTCAGGTGGAGATACCAACGATGCTCAGCAGCCGGAGATTGCGGATTTCTTTGCATCGTTGGGTCCCTACTGGGCTTCCACTTCCGGGGGTTAAAAGGCTTCATTCCGGCAGGTTGTAACCTACAAGTCCAGCTAGAACCAGGGCGTTCACTCCTAGGCTTAGACAAGCCATCCAGTCGTGCACGATAGAACGAAGATGGCGAGAGCTTGCAAGGTACAGGTGTACCTACCAAGTTTAGATTTTGAGAAGCTTGGAAGCATGTCCCGAAAGGCCATGTTTTGATGAAGGAAGCCACAACGTTTGTTTGATTGATGCTGTTCAGGCATTTCCCAACGTATGTGCCATCTTAAGAACGGAAGTTATATTCCCATACCAAGGGATGATCCCAGCAGTGACTGCATAGCTGTACCCCACTTGGGGTGTTTAGATCATGCCACATATGGAGAACTACCAGGATCCATCAAAGGAATATATTGAGCAATAAAGCAGTGATGATGGGATGGAATGGCTCAAAGGATCGGACCCCACGGAGATCCATTGAATGGTCTCATAAATTGGATGCTTGGCCATATCAAGATCGACATTTTCAAAGTTTTTTGGGATGCATTTCCCCATGGACATACCATGAGTTCCTGAGGATTTCACTGACTGATAGGCTACCGAACAGTTGCACTTGGTTGATAGGAATAGACAATGGGCCATGTGGCCAACTAAGAATCAGTGGTCCTGCCTAGCAGCCTCCCATAGTGGGGCATTGAATGCTTCCATGGGGCAGGATGGCACACGCTGGATCTGCTGCCGCGGTTGTGTCAAGGTTGAACGATCGTCGTGTGTCCGTGGCACCATTCAGTGTTTGGTGTCTCAGGATGCAGGCAGCAGGCAATTGTTGCTTGTGACTGGCTTTTACTATTGACTACAGTATTCGCTGACCATTAGCTATCATGATTTTTATTGTCCTTGTCATTACTATGAAAGCACAGCTTTTACTGTTGCTACAATTATATTTATGCTATTACGTTGTCATGACATGTTTTTTTTGGCACTTTCACTGTTGTTGCAGTTGGGATTTTTGGTTAACGTTTGTTGCTTATGGTTGAAGTCGCTGACGAGTACTGTAATGTCTTGGCTCTTGAGCGATGTTAGGCTTTCCGCTTTTGTTGGATAATGTACAGTAAATGGGGTGGGACATAGGATGGGAATGTCAGTCATCATCCCATGATTGGTTGTTGTAGCAGATGTAAAACCAAGAAATAGTGAAATATTGGCTGTATGCAACCAGTAATAGGAGTTCAGTCAAGGAAATGATTGGTGCGCGACCAGCAACCCAACTATCAGTTGATTGATGCCATGAAAGCTAGATCCACAAGCAATTCAGTTTCGGCAGAACCGTGTTGATATATCCGGTGTAACCTCATAGTTGGCTGATTAGTATGGGGTACTGCATTGAAGACAGAGGAGCACCTTATAACGGTGAGACTCACCATGAAGCAGTCAGATCACCATGCATGTTTTCATGGCAGAGCAGCTTGCTGGGTTGGTTTGTTGCTACGGTTCAAGCTACCTGCCACCTGGGCGGAAATCCAGCGAGGGTGAGGTCAGAGCCAATAAAGAGCTGTGGCAGGTCCCCAAGGAAACTGTCGAAGGTTCCACTGGTTCCCAGAAAAGGTGCCATGCCAAGTTTTGAGAAGTATCCTTTGGTCCTGGAGAAAATGAGCGTCACCACCCTTCCCGTGCAGCACCGAAATCGCTATACCCTGGAAGTGAAAGTGAATTTCAAGACTCGCTGCCAGTGCAACTAGTCTTCTTTCCACTGTCAAATCGACTTTGAAGCTATAGACCTTGGCCTAGCACTTTTTCCTCAGCAAATTGGACTTTCAGATTGGAGCCTCTGCTGTCCAATCGACCCGGTTTCAAGGCATTGGAGGCTTTGAAGAAGGTGGAAGCTGATGCTGAAGAAGTCAAGCAGGTGGGGGCGGTGGCCACTGAACTTGACCCTCTGCGACCTCAAAGCTGCCTTGGCTTTTCTAAGTTCTAAACGCTGGATGACTCAAATGCTCGAAACTGTAGGTCCAGGAGCAAACACGTCAAATATAATCTCTTTCTTCTGGCGCCTATATACATTTTCTTTTTGTACCATGTTGAAAATGTTTTGACCCACGTTCATCCGGCCAAGCTTCAGTCTCCAAGGAAGGTTGAGTAGTTGTGAACACTTCCCAGACAGTTGACTGCATTTCTTCAGGGATTTCGTTCCAAGCTCAACCATTGACGGTAGTGGAAGCGCTTGTGGTGAATTACTGTATCAATGATTGATACTGGTCCATAAGGTTTACCTAACCTTGTCCTTGGCGAAACCAAACAGGAAGTGCAACAAAAACATCATTCTCAATAGGGAAATCCGCCGATTTTCCAGGTGACTGCACTGCAACAGGGTCAGTGCGATCGTCACTCGTGGTATAACATCCTCAACTTGATCGGCGATCAACCTCTGTGATTCACCACCATGAAGCAGTGGTCGTTCATTGAGCATTACTACGTAGCCAACATGATGAATTACAAAATAAGAGCATTACTCACAACATGATTGATTATAATTGACAGCAGGCAATATTGACCATGATGATCAATCATGATGAAGCATCATTCACCTCCATGATCAAATATTCATCAACTCCATGAGTTGCTTCGTGTTAACGACGATCTTCACCGCCAGGCGCAGTCGGAAGGTCGCTTGCCGAAAGCCAAGGCGAAGGTGTGGGCGGCCAACGCCGGCAGGGCGGTGGTTTTGCTTGGTTTTCATGGGGGCGGTGATCCCCTTGGATTTAACAAGAAGACCTTAAGCAGCTATGATACCAACAAGAACTGGTTTCTGTGGCTTCATTGTTTATTCTATGTATATCGATGCCTTTAACATGTATGTGTATACTATACGCACCTATGTTAGGTACATGGATATATCGGGAAATTTGCAGGTATAGACATACACATATAGGTATGTTGACCTGTCACCTGAATGTTTCCATATACATTTTCAGTTTTGTGTTATATGTATATATATATGTATACATAATCTAGTTTGTGGTTTTAAACATTTTCATTTTCCGAAACATTTGAGACTGTCTTTGTTGATTGACTAATATTTTGGGGTAAGTTACCAACCAGTAATGATCATTATCAATCATAATAACCATTATTAATCACGATTAAGCACTAATTAACTACTTGCTAATCATCCACCAACTCACCACCAATTGACCACTCATTAACTACTAATCAACCACTAATTGACCACCAATCAACCACTCATTCACCATGGTTAGAACCACCAACCAGCCATACATTCCGCTCCACTCTTCGGTTTGAGGACGGCCACTGCTTCATCCGTAGCAGGTTGATGGTCCGTACGTCATCACCATGAGTCATTTCGTGCCGCGGCAGGAGCTGGGAGGGGCGGTCCGAGGTGTGGTGAAACCGTACGAAGATTGGATCCATATCTACTTCGGTGGAGCTTGTAAGTTATGAAGTTATAGTTAAGTTATTTTGAAGTTGTATACAACTTTGATAACTTGTAAATAACTTGTAAATAACTTACCGAAGTTAAACCATCCCAAAGCCCAAAATGTTTTAAATGTCCGGTGTTTCACTATCGATTATAGGGGGTTGATTCAAAGGGACCATAATGGATCTGTCATTCTACATCGTCAAAAGTGTGGATTTCTAGACAAGAACCGAACAGCGAACAACATGGGGGTGGTTCAGACATAAATTTCACCCACAAAACTCAATCATAAGCTCGGATGCTTGGCAGGTCGGAGCTGCTGAAGGCTACTGGGATTCCCAACCTCTGAGTTATAGGATCCCCAGCCGAACTTAAGCGTTCACTGTGAATTCAGACCCTGGAAACCATACGCTCCTGTTGCAGTTACTGTTGCCGTTCCTATTACTCGCTGTTGTTGTGGTGACTGCAGTCTTGAGAAAGGTGAGATAGATATGGTGGTTTCTTAAGATGGAGGTACCCCCAAATCATCCAATATGAATCATTTTAGAAACTAAACCATCCAGTTTCAAGGAACTATATGGCACTGTAAAAAGATCTACAGGGCCTGTCGCCACAGGAGTGCTATCCAGGACCAAGGCGCCTTTGCCCGGGGGCCTACCGCATACCCTGGAAATCCTGGTGCCCGGTGTGCCTCAACTGGGAGCAAAACCAAAGTGATTCGATTGATTTAAATAAATGCACACATAAACTTAATATGTATGTAGATACATACATACATTTGTACATACATACATGTATACATACATTTGTATATGTATATATATATATATATATATTTATACAAACACACTCGCAGTAATTCACATGCACATGTGTACATCAATATGCACATGGACCATAGTCTTCCTGCGTGTTTTTTTGGCACTACTGAGGTGGCGTTATGGGATGCCGCGAGATTGAGCAGCAGGCTGGAGCCACTGTGTAGCTGATGTGGTGTTTGTTTGGCGGCGTTGAACACACGGCTGGGAGTCGAAGGTGTCATTTTATGGGAAACATGGAACACTTGTGATTAAAAATTGTAGTTTTGAAAGGATGATGATGATGATGATGATGATGATGATGATGGTGATGATGATGATGATGATGATGATGATGATGAAGACGATCATTCTTGAGTGTGAAACCAATGACAATTTAGTTGGTTTTGAGAGGCTTGATCTATTGGGATCTAAATGCAATCTTTCTTTTCCTGAGAGGTGAATCTTTCAGCATGGGCAAAACAGCTCTGTGCAGTGTAGTTCAGAGCTAGTCTAATCCAGGTTTTGATTAGTACGGATCAGGACATCAGCTCGATAAAGGGCACTAGGGACTTCGCGCGCATGTCTCTGAATTTGTCATAAACCAAACTCAAATTCACAAGATCTTCAGTCACTATATCTACATATATCTTCCTTCTCAATTCTTTGTTGGAAGATCCAACCTTGAACCATTGTCAGTTCCCCTCGATGCTCACTTGGCACTGGATCCATTCATTCAGCCGGTTTCCCAGAATTCACCAACGTAAGATTCTGGTGATTCTCCAGGTGATCATCTACAACAGGGTAAGCGATAAAATCATGACCCAATTCCAAGCGGGTTTCCTAGAGAAAATCGGGTGATTCTCAAGTGGTGGTTTCTCAAAATAGGAGTACCCCCAAATCATCTATTAATAGTCATTTATAGTAATAAACCAGCTATTTTTGGGGTTCCCTATTTTGCGAAACCACCAAGTGTTCGCCAGGTTTCTGTATCAGATCGGTAGGAAACGCTGGCGACCAACTGTGGAGGTGAGACGCTGCGGCTCGCCCTGCCATATCTTTGGACATTCGCACATCTCCTGCGACCGTGAGGAAGGGCGGGGACGGTGACGGTGGTGGTGTGGCTGCATGGAGGTCATCCCCTTCCCAGAAGTGATAGTGAATTTTGGTGACTGGTAATCCCGGATGAAGCAAAACCCCTGGTGGTTTCATAGGGGGTATCCCCCAAAAGCTTTGGTTTCTCATTAGAATGGTAACCCCCCCATTAATAACCTAGGCTGTATTCATCCTGGGTTAACATTCATGGTAAACACTGAGTAATCGGGGAGGGTCGGATGACCATCAATATGACCTACATATCCATGCTATAACCGTAGCTTGATGGTAAACAAGGGGTGCATTGATGGCAAAAAATGGGTAATATTGATTATTGTGATTGATAGTAAACAATTTAATCGACAGTGATTATTATTTGATGGCCATGGTAAACAATGATCAATGATACGGCATAGTCACCAACAAAAGCCAACGACAGTGGTTGGTGATCTACTCCTTATGTCAGATGCCAGTCTATACATTTCTTTGGCTTCAAGCCGTCAGCAATTGGGTCATAGAGGAGGGGGGCCAATGTCTCCGGGCTGAAACAAGTGATGGTTAGGTGCTCAGCCGAAGCTTTCTGAATTTAGTGAGGCCATGGTCAGGCTGATCCAATGCTTCAACTCCCGAGACTGGTGACCATGCTCACTGCCACACCAGCCTCCGACGCACAATGATGTGGGATCGTCCAACTGGGCAATGGTTGGATTTTTCACATGAAATGACCGCAGCTCTTATGAAAGATAATCAAGCATCTATAAGGGTCTCAAATTGTGGGTACCCCCAAATCATTCAACATGAACAACTTTTATTACCAAACCAACCATTCTTTGGATCCCCTATTTTGAGACCCAAATGACCATGTCACCATGACACTGGCGTTCGATGTCTATTTCTTGGCGACGAGCTTCGGGACTCACTCACAGGTGAATGGCATTCGCTATGTGCAGCATCCTTTGGGTACCTCTGCAGCAAGCGGTACCACTGTGAGAGGATATGGTGGTTTTTCAATAGGGCACCCCAAACAATACTTGGCTTATGATCAGAAATGATTAATATAAAGGATGATTTCAGGATACCCCCCAGCTATTGAGAAACCACTATATGACTGGTAGCGCACGCCGACTCGTCGACTTTCCTGCGCTACCGCTTTGACCAAGGAACTCGTTTCAGTTTTTTATCGAAGTGAGGGGGGGGATTGGTACCAAACGATACTGAGGGGATCCAGAAACACCGATTTGGGTTTCTTAATAGCTGGGGGTAGCCTCAAATCATCCAAGAGTAGTCATTTGTATCATTTAAGCCAACGGTAACTTTGGGGGCTCCCTATGTTGAGAAACCACCAATTACTGCATTCTTTCCATACAATTGTAGCCATAAATTGACCTCCAAAATCAGCAAAATGACCAGTCTCAACCGGGGATTCGGGGGTAACACCATGGCTATGGACGATTGGATCCCTCGGCCCATTGATTGGATCGGCGAGGTTACCCCAACGACTACCATCGGCAAAGCGCACCGAAGTCTGCCGGGGACCATGGTCCAAGCTGGGCAGCTGGGGTTTTCTGACATTTTTGGAGCCCCCAACCCATGGTTAGTGTTTACCATGAAACAAGATTCATGTGAACCATCCGGAATAGCAAAACATCATCCATTTGTAGGTCTAAGAAATCCATTTGTAGCAAAAATCTTGGATGATAACTGGGGGTACTCCTATAACTTGAGAAACCACAGCAACTTCAACCATCGATCGGAACCCAGCAGTGCCAAAGCCAAGCCTGGGACACTGGTGATGGGGACACAGCTGGTTGAACCAGGCGCTCGGATGGTTTGTCAAGGATATAATCATTAACAACGTGGTGCTTATTGTGATGATTCATGAACACATCATGAATAAACCAAAATGATGATTAATCAATCCCAAAATGGATGGTTTATTCATGACTGCAATTGATCGTGATGTAACCATTAACCATTATCAAGCATTTTGTGTTCACAGTACTGGTTTTCAGTATCACCGTTCGAAATTCGGTTTTACAACTACAGTTGGCAGTTATATATCCCTAATCATTGTTTTGATAGGTATCAACCACTGCACTTGCAACCATCGTGATCAATATGATTGACTGAGTGCGTAGTTTCCAGATTCATTTGGTTAGTCATTTTTGAGGTTCTGCCAGTTGGTTTGCAGTCTATGAAACAACCAATAGAGCCAATCCAGACCAGGCTTTATCTCCGTTATCTTGTGAGCTAGCAATTGTCAACCAGTGTGGGGTTGCTATCATGCCTTATCAATCATTTCTCAGTATTGATCAGCTATGATCAGTCATTGTCGAAGAAGATAAACTTATTCACCATCAATCATTCTTATTCATTATTATTGGTTGCTTCGAATCACATAACCAGGAATCCATGCTATCCAGCTGCAGTCAGCTAAGATGGCTGACCATCATCAGCTGATATGCCGCTGGGAGCAGAGAGACCTGTCGGATAGCAGCAGACCACCATGAAGCATTGTGAAACATTATGATTTATGATCCACCATCAAGCAGTAATTATGAACCAAATTATCAATCATTATTAACCATTTTTATCCACTATCAACCAACATGAGCCACCATTCTTATCCACTACAAACAAGGGTTAACCATTATTAACAATCAACCCGGTTCAACCATTACAAACCATTATGAATCATTGTACCTTCG
Organism: Symbiodinium kawagutii; assembly: GCA_009767595.1. NCBI lineage: Eukaryota > Dinophyceae > Suessiales > Symbiodiniaceae > Symbiodinium > Symbiodinium kawagutii. The sequence continues at coordinate 72,198 of VSDK01015197.1, forward strand.
AATCCACCACCGCAACGATTGCCCTGTTGCGCGAGGTTTGGGGCAGCTCCAAGCATCGCCGTGAATCGGTGTCCCCCAAGGTGACCCAGGGAACGTCATGGGGACCTGTTTCCGAAGTGTTGAACTAGGGCAGTTGAAATTACCTAAATAGGCTCGTAGAATAGTAGAAACTCATAGAATCGGGTGGAATATGTATCGACATATATATGTAAATATACACACATATATATATATATATAGAAATGTATATAAACATAAATAAATAAATATATACATCTATCTATATACATATACAGAAATATAGACACGTCCATCTACACATTTACTTCCATATGTTAGCAGATTTCATGGCGATAGATTTCCGATGATATATACGCATTGAATGATAGAATAGCGACTACAACCGTTACTTTGTGGATACCAGTTATGGTGACAAGAACAGTACATCTTATGATTAGATATTGGTTGATTATGGTTAATCTTTATGCTCAATTGACAATGGTAGCACATCTAGTGGTGGTCAATCGGGTACCTCGATCTACTGAGATACTCATGTGATGAGGCATCCACCTAACTTTGCTGGCTTTGCAGTCTCTATTTGTTCTTCTATTTGCCATCCATGGAACCTGCACATGCATAAAGTCACATGGGCACGCACACACACACACACTTACACGTAGATACACTCAAAGACACCAGGTGCAACCAAGACAGATAGCCTTGGATAACTGGTAGCCTCGACCGATCTGCAGGAGCCCGATTCGACGGTGGCCAAAGGCATATGGAAGGCCGCCTTGGGAGAGCGCTGCTGCGAGAGGAACAATGCAGAAAAAGTGTGGATTTTGAGGATTTATGAAGAAACCATCGTCTTCTGTGTTGTGTTTTTTTCGTGATTTTTTATGACGATCATTGCCTTATGACTGACTCTTGTCGAAACGTATTTGGCCACTGACCTCGCAACTGGTGGTGATTTAAGTATTCTCAACCGTCATCAACTAGTATCAGCCATTGGTACCAGTCATGCGGTGAGTAGTTCAGCACTCACCTTACCAGTAGTAGTAATAATAGAAGTAGTTGCAATCACTACCCATTCGAGTTGGTTGTTGTTACTTGTCAATAGCCTTAAGCAACAATCATCAACGAAACTATCAGTAGTCCATCATGATCAACCTTTCATCAGCCAGTCAGTATCAACTACTACGAATCATTGACCAATGTATACTCATTCTCAACCATCATCAACCATCAGACATCCACCATTCATCCGCCATCACTAACCATTAGATTTCTATTGTTACGTTGTCCCCCATAATAATCAGCTATACATCAATCATTAACCAAGGGTCATCTACAATAAAGAATGGTAATAATAATAATGATAGTTATCATCAATAGCCATGATATACCCTAAACTGCTTATGATCCCCTACACTTAATCATGACTTATCGCGGTAGGCGCTGCTGGATGAGATTGAGTCGTCCACCGCGCAGTGCCTCACACGTCCCGACGGCCGCTGGAACAGCGAGGTGCACGGGTTTTCGCTGGCTGCAACGGGTGGCGGGGTCCAACCCGAGTTGGCAAATCAGTTGACCCATCGAGTTGGCAGATGAAGAATTAGTGGCTAAGGGTAGATAACAGTGGTATTTTTCGCAGCTTTCGCACTTGCTTCCATGTGACGTGGAGGTAGATAACAGTGGTAAATAACACGTGGTAGATAACAGTGGTAGATGACAGTCGTAGATTAGATGATGAAGAACTAGTGGCTATACAACAGTTGCGAATAAGCTGACAATAGTTTGCAATAGTGGTTGGCAACAAGTGATCATAATGGCTACTGTAGTGAATCAGCTAGTTGACAATAATGATTGACCATTATAAATGGTGAATATCTAATGATTAACCACTACGAGCATAAGTTGAAAATGATGAATAATTCAACCGTTGGTTGACAATAGTCATCATACAATGATTCACGTCTATCAATAGCGGTTGAGAACTAATGGTAAGGTTAATGATTGATGTTAGGTGACATATCAATGGATGTTTATGGTCATTGGCGACCATTCGATGGTCATGATGCAATAGACGGTCATTAGAAAGTAAATATAGCGCTGTGTCAGCCATCGATAGATGTGGTCGTGAAGATGATACGGTGTAATTCACTATTGTTAATGGCTGAGAAAGCTTAAATCTTCATAATTGTGGATACGGTTGTTTATAAACCACCCCCATATTGCGAGTTCTCGTGTTTCACCATATGGGGTTAGTAATGACAACGATGGATTTGTTTACAGTATTAATGATACCTGTCCTGTAATAATCAACCGTCGTTGTTTTCAGTTGTTTATATTGTCAAAACCGATTACAGTATCACTATTGTGGATTTTGATTATGGCTTGATAGTCATTATGTTTTGGTCCATCTTCACAGCTGGCTGATCGTGAAGGTTCATGAACATTAATTTGCTTACAAATATACTGACACTGGTTAACCCACGCAACTATGTCTCACATGGACCAGAACAATCAGTACACTCAGAAATCACTTGCTAGAACTGTTAAAATATAATGGCGAAGGACCAGATGAATTTTGGACCTCACTGGCCGGACGATGCTCCCATTACTCACTGATAGCCAGGCTTGTGACTGGCTCGAGGACCATAGCTGTCACTGATGATTACTGATTAATCACCTATTATCAACCATTAACCAGCTAATTGACCACTATTATATAATCATTAGTGGTCAACCACTATTGGTTATGACCCAGCCGGCCATCTATGACTGACCCTCTATCTGTTGCATGGTGATTCGTGACAGATCAATGGTGATGATAGGGACGACACCGAAGGGTGATGATATGGTGATCACAGTGATGTACGGTGTTCCAGATAGGGCGAGAGTGATTGACAATGATTCTGCAGTGACTAGGAACGATTTGGCTAAGAATTGCTGATACTGGTTGATACGGGACAGTGGTGGCTTGACAATGCCTACGGTATTCAATTCAATTACGAAGAGAAGCGGTGGACTAATTTCGCGGGCTAGGAATTGTAAATCACAGGAGCCAAGAACCACCCAGCTACTTCACCCAAAAGCTATTTTTTGGATTACACAATTTTTACGGTTCTCTATGTGGTGGTATTTTGCCGAGCAAAGAACCCATGACATGCCGATCACAATCAAGCAGTAGGTACGAAAAAGTGGATGGTATCTGTCTGTCGGCTGCCTTTTTATAACTGTTTTGCTCGTGCTACCAACTGTAGCTTATATCTGGCAAATGTATCAACCATTTTCATTTCCGGATCGATGTTCAAAAATAATCATCGACCATGCGCAACCATTATTGACCCTTCTTAATTACTAATGACCACCGTGAACAATCATTGTCTACCATTGACAATAGTTGACCAGCCACTCCTCAAGCGTTAGCATGCCCTGTAGCCAACTTGCAAACCATCGCGTGATTTCCTCTCTGGTATCAGCAGGTATTTTTCTTCCAGCCCCTCGAATTGGTTCTGTAGGAAGGATCTACCCCGTGCGTTTTCAGTTCCTGTATCTTGGGGGACGTTCCATGGGTGTCCATAGGTTTGCATACATACTTGTACATATGTATATATTTATCTATAACTGTTTACATGTAGATGCCTACGAAAAAAATGTTGATCAAAACTTATGACCCAGCTTTTGAGACTGGCATGTTTTCGGCAAGCACAGAGATTTTTGCCACTCCCATGGCATTCTAAGGACTTGCGGATGTCAATAGCCATGGTGTACGGCCCATAGCTGGCTGGTTTTCCTTCTGTAGATCATAACTTCATGGTTCGGAGGGCACCACCATACTGTTCACAATCCACGGATCCATTTCTGCACTTCAATTACAGATTTTTGTTAGCAAAAAGTGCCTCGAACATAGCCATGAGCGTTTGCCTTGAGTTGTGGTTCTATATCCATACAAAAATCGTCCCTGTACGGCACTGAAACACTGTACTATACTCTGGCAGTTCCCAACCTGGAAGTTGCAGATCCACAATGTATAGTGGTTTCCCTCTTGAAAAGTGGTGGTTTTCAGGTTCCAAGTTTTGTTTACCAGAGTGTATCTATCAATGGTCGGAGGGTCCACCAATCACTGAAAGTAAGAAATGGGTGCAACAAGTGGTGGTTTCTCAACATACGGGACCCCCGAAATCATCCCCTAGTAGCCATTTAAAGTCAGAAACCAGCCCTTATGGGGGTGACCCAAACTGGCTAGGTCGAAACCCCCAAATGATACGAATTGAACGCCTAGCCATCATCTCCAGTCATGGCTTTGAAGCCGGGACAGCAACAATTTGCTGCAAGGATTCACCAGCGAAGGGCAGAACTAACTGCTCCCGCTCAGTAGCTGGAGCCACACTGGCATTGGGACAGACGTTTGGACGGTTCTCTGGTCCCTCAGCATTTCAAGGAGGTCCAAGGGCTTGGATGTTGTCGATTTTTTCGCATCGCACCTGCCCTTTGTCTGCAGGGAGGGAACGACTCCATGAGCGGAAACATTTTCGACCGCAAGGCGCGCCGCAGAATGGCTGACCGATTTTCATTGGGCGGATTTCTCTGGGAGCCTCCCCTCAATTCGAAGATAGGCTCAAATTCACAAATACGTTTGGATTCACAATGTGTTCAGCGTCACTACCTTTCAGAATGCTTTCGTGGGGTGAATGGTTGCTTGATTGGTCAGTTGGTTGGTGGGTGGGTGAGTTGGTTGGCTGCAAAAACCTCCATGTGCAAGAGATGGCTTATAATTGCAGTGGGTACATCAGCAACAGGAACATGTGTATCTATATCTCTGTATATATATATACATATAAATATACGTATAAATATAGATATATTAACACAATTTTGGGGATGACTGATAGCTCCAATAACAGTAATTTTCTGCGTTCCTGGCTTGACTCCATGTGGTCCCATGGTGCTGAACAAGACCAACAAGGATTTCACCAAAGAGCAACACGGGCCTGAAACTCTCTGCACAGGCCATCATTAGGACAGCTAGCAGTCGTACAGCTATGGATGTATATCCATCGTATATCCGTTGCAAAACCATGACCCATTTTGCAAGCATGTACAACTATGATGGAACCATCGTACAACCGCTAACCATTCCTTACCAACCGTCGCGTAAACATGATATGATTAACCGTTTTTCAACCATTAATCTGCCAGTTCAATGTGTAAGCATGGCATATCCATTGTATCTCTGTCGTACAGGCACTAATCATTATACAACATACAACCTCATATGGTTGTTTCTCAAGTTATAGGGGGACCCTCAGTCGTCATTCAAGTCATTAGTCATTGATAGTCATAAACCTACCATATACAATCATGTGGCTGTGAGTCAAAACCCTGTACTCCTGGTGCACTATCATCAATCCCGGTATTTCCAACTATGATTGTTGGGTTTTATCCCCCAAAGACTTCATGGTTAAATTCACCCATAGCCATATCACCATTCTACCCCTTGTACCACCATTGTACCACCTTTGTATCACCATCAACCCACCAGAACTAGCACAGCACTTCAGGAGGAGTTGAAGCTCCGTGAGAGCATGGGCTATGATGCGAAGAAGATGGCGGAGCGGTCCGGGGACGGGACAGATTTTGGGCCAGGCAGTGCCGACATGGCGCCTGACCTTGTTGAGCTTGGCAACAAAAAGATCTGGGGGGCAAAGAGTGCTGGAATTCTTAGGAACGTGGTCATAATGATGATTTCAAAATGATAGCTTCATAGTGATTCATTCATAGTGATTATTGCATAGTGATGAATTCATAGAAAATGATGAATAATGATTGAATTTTGATTGATGGTTCATCGACGATCCGTATTTTTTGGTATTTCTGCAAAGTTGAAGTCTTAGCCACAAAAGATATGTTGGTACAGCATGCACATTAAAGGGGAGGGTCATGACATCATGACAGGCGCAAATTCCCCCCAAGTGAGTTATCTTGGTTCTGCAGGAATTTCACTTTTTTTTCCACCTGGTTTCGTTTTTTCAGGGTGCAATCCACTTTAGCGCCTGATATCGGAGGAAAGCGACCCACCCAGAGCCACACGTCAGCAACTCCCCACAGGAGTTATGGAGCGCCCCACCACCTTTGAAGGAGTTGGAAATCAAGGCCTGTCCGTTATGCAGCTTGCGTTCTCTAAAAGTGGTCCAGCTAAGAGATGTTTGGTGTGAATGGGACGGCTGAGTCGGCAGCCCGTAGCCAACTTAGCCGCCTCTGAATGGTGATCTTCCTTTCCAAGACGCGTGGATAAGCTACTGATGGGCTGCCAGTCATTTGGTGCCACCGGGTTTTTCTGTGAGCAAAGATGTTAGTAGGACCGAGGCTGGGATTAGTGGCTTCAGCGATTTTGGATTTTCAAGCAATGGGAGTGTTGACCGGACTGATTCTATGGGGACAAACGACAGTGTTCTGGACCACCAAGTAGTACCCAACAACTGGAACTGGAGCTGTTTGCTTGCCTTGCGCTCATGAAATGCTCCAAGATATAAACCATGAAACTACAGCTTTAGTTCACCTTAGGCCGTTTCCAATTTTCCAGGCTGTTTTGCTTCCAGTGATCAAGCTGCTCAGTTGACACACTTCCAGCACGATGACCAGCAGCTGGTGCTCACGGTGGTGAACAACCTCTTGGTTCGACAGTTGAAGGCGGGAGATGATCTGGCAGTGCCTGGCAGTGCCTGGCAGTGCATACGTTGAATTGGCTGAGTTGGTTTGGCCATGAAGCACCATGTGGCACTGGCCATCCAGTAATCCGCACCGTTAGGAGAATGCTTCAACTGATCTGAATGATGTGAACTTCCATGAAGCACCAACTTCCAATGACCTGCGAAAACGGCAACCACCTCCCAACCACAAATCCCAGTTGGGCATCACTTTCCTGCACCGCAGGAACGCATCGTAGAGGAGGTCGGCAGAGGACAAGCGTCCAAGATCATGTTGTCGATCAGCGGTGAGAACGTGCCTGGGCACCGGTGCTTCAGAGGGTCGAACTCGGGTGTTGGAAGACCTGTCAACCAGCAATTCTTCGCAGAGTTTATGGAATGAACCTGGTATAGATCCATGAAACTGTCGCCCTGGATGCTGCCAAGCAGGAACGGCTCAAATGTGGCACATGCGGAGCCGTACTGCAGAGTTTGAACACATTTTGTCATGATTGCGAGCGAACTAGATGGCGCCCAAAAATTGTCAACCCATCACAAGTTGCTATCTCGTAGTTCCCCAACATACTACTTTTGGATTGTTTAAGTCACCCCGAACTGGTGAATCATGGTCGCTCAGCAGGTTGGTACATGCTACCAGGTACTTCGCCAGAACCAACTCCCAGGAGTGGCCAGACGGCCAGACCGCCCAGGCACTCAATGATGATGTGGCTTTGAGCTCCTTGGAGAATGAGATTCAAGGCGCCAAGCTGAAGCTGGTGAACTCTTGGAAGTTCTGAAAAGAGCTGACAGTCCTAGCGTGGTTGATCAAACAAGAGATCCGAACCTGAAATTGTGGTGCTTGCGGACTGAGCGCAAACAAAATGAGAACGGAAGATTTGCTTGGTGCTCCGTCTTTCCCCGAGCTTTGCAATCGAGTTGTGTACTCCAAAGCTCCGATTTTTCATTTCCAAAGCTTGGCTTTGTGACAGATGGCTTGGTGGTGATGGGCATCGACATGTCGAAGGGAAAGGAAGTGAAGCTGAAGTCCGGGGACCAGTGGACAGCTGGGACTGGAACCCCCAAGTAAATATCTCCGTCGCAGGGGATGCTGCAAGCACCAACCAGTGAGATGTTGCATGACTTCATTGAACTATCTATCTCGTGGTTTCTCAAGCCATGGGGGTACCCCAAAAACTGTAAAAATGGTTAATCAAGGATGATAATTGGGGTATCCCTGTAACTTGAGAAACCGCCATTTAGCTATTGGTATATTTGTATGTGTATACTATAGGCAACAAGAACATGACAACACTGTGTAGACACATAGACCTTCTCGAAGTATCAGCTGCTGACAGTCAGCAACCGTTTGCAGGGACAGTAAGCAACAATGTAAGTGTGAGATCATCAACCAGTACACTGCATTGCCAGGGCTGGCGAACTGACGACGTGGCATAGGAAACTGCACCCGGATCGTGTTTGCGATGCAGAAACAGCCAGAAGCGAAGACTTGGACGAAACAAACTCGCTTGGACACGCAAAGCTTAAAGCTATTCATTCTTCTCTTCTGTGCATATTATCCACTTACACATGCATGTTTCTCAAAATAGGGCGCCGGCGCCCCCAAATCATCCCATATGAATGAATTCTATCAACAAACCAAGTTTTTTTTGGGTTCCCTATTCTAAGAACTTGCCATTTGCATACATAGAGAGACAGATCTGCATGCTTCAGATCTGATCAGTGAATCTTCTCTGGACTGAGAAATCCCCATTTGTTGGTGCAGACATGGGAGATCTCTCCATGTTGGGATGGCAGTTTCTGCAGGTTGATCATGCGACGATGGTTTTTGATGGTTAAACAGTTGACACTGTTTCATGCTTAGTGGACCATGAATGGTTATACAATATTATACTGATAATACCAGATGGTTTGATCATTAATGGTTGAAACTAGTGAACTGCCAGATCCAAATATGCCACCAGGCGACTCGTGCATCATCCTACGGTCGTGGTGGCCGTTTTGCGTGGCAGATCGAGGGGACAACTTGGCTGAGGTTGGTTCACGCGGCATCAGACACTCCACAGAGTCAGGGCCTTTGATTCGAGGGCAGTGCCAGGTGTCACTGGGGTGTTCCAACAGGAGATAATCATTTGGTGCTTTCTCAAGTTATAGGGGTACCCCCAGTTATCACCCAAGCTGTGCCTGCGGCCTTTGCCAATTTTGTAGGGTTCCCTGTGGCTTGAGAAAGCACTATTTCTTGTCGGAGATCCAGCGCTGGTGCCTCCGAGGCCTCACCATCACTGTCTTGGACACTTCCACCATGTTGGAGATCCGACGACAAGTGATGCAGAGGCGCGGCGGGGCCACAAGGCAGCAGTTTTGGGGTATCATCATGGCTAGATTTGGATGTGTCTCAAAATGGGGATACCCCCAAATCATCTTTTATAGTAATCACTTGTAGCAATTCACCAAGTAGTTTTGGGGTTCCCAATATAAAGAAACCCCTATTTTGCACCCGGCTTTGGTGACCTGATAGCGGAAGGGTCGCAACTGAGCTGATCCCCTCGTCACGCTGGGACGGATCAGCATGGCCGGTGGGGAAGTTGCCAGGCTGGGAGAAACGACTCTGAGCAAATGCAAGCTGGTGCGAAGAGCCTTGGTAGGAGGCGGCAGGCCACTGGTTTTTGGTTGGGGATCACAGCTTTATTTTTAAGTATGGAAAACCGATTAGTGTTGGTGGCATTTTTCGGGACGGAACTACATAGCCATCCAAAAGCATCACGGCAAATGGTTATGAGTGAATTGTCTACATTCACCATTGACATGGACGTTGGCGAAAGCATCACGGATGTTTTGTTTGCCAACGTCCATGTCAATGGTGAATGGCCCGGCAGTTTTCCATTCAGGGCATCCCCCCGGCAATGGACATTCCATAGTGAGTGATCCAAAAACCAGGAGAAAATAGTAATCATTTCTAGGAGCATGAGCAAACCAACCGTTTTTTCAGTTGTAAGCCAATCATTTTTTGGGGTTCCCTGTTCTGAGAAACCACCATACATGATTATGCTATTTGGTCGTTCTTCTCGCGGATGGTTTGCAATTGTCGGTGATTAAGGGTGGTGCCCTACTGGTCATTAACAATTTCCAACCAGGAGAAAATAGTAATCATTTCTAGGAGCATGAGCAAACCAACCGTTTTTTCAGTTGTAAACCAATCATTTTTTTGGGTTCCCTGTTCTGAGAAACCACCATACATGATTATGCTATTTGGTCGTTCTTCTCGCGGATTGTTTGCAATTGTCGGTGATTAAGGGTGGTGCCCTACTGGTCATTAACAATTTCCAACCGTCACCCGAACAATTCGTCATGAACAGCTACACTTATTGTTGCTCATCAACTATCCTAAGCCATTAGCATACAAACTTCATATAACTTTATAAGCATAATCATCAGTAAATCATTCCACCAAACACGGCTCACCTGACTCATGTACTCACCTTGGTCAGCCAACACCTTGGTCAGCCAACACCTTGGTCAGCCACCACCTTGGCCGCCGCGTCCAGGATTGGCCACGGGCGGTTTTCAGGGCCTGGCAGATGATGAGCGGCTCAACAAGAAGCGAGAGCTTCTGTCACTCAGCCGTGAAATCGATCCTGTTCGCCATGAAATGACTGCCATTGGGGGTGGGGTTTAAAATGGTTATAACAATGGTTAGTAAATAGTTCTATGTAGGGGTTATAATGGTTAATAACCGAGTTAGCAATGATTGTAGTGGACAATAAATGGTTAAGAATGATCGTTGCTGGAGGGGGTACGATATATAGAGGGGGGTGCCCAGTCCATTTGGGCTTAAGAATGGTGACGGCGAACTTGTTCCGTATTTTGTGGCTGGTTGATGGTACTAACTCCAACGAAGAAACCCATCCCATCACCAACAGCTTCATTTGGTGGATGACTCCTTGCAATCACCGACAGTCGTTGTGTCACTGCACCCTAGACCACTCATCAAAAGAGGCTTTCCGAGATGTCTTCGATGCCATTCGTTTGAAACGTCTGCAATTTTGCTGATTGGAAGATACATCACCAGACTGACCATGAAGTACAACTAGCTACCGTCGATGTCTTGATACCGACCGCATATCTGGAGGCTTCAAGCTTCACAACTTTCGTTTTGCGAGCGGTCTCACACAGCACATGTGGGTTGAAACTCACCGCAGTGAACTTTGGGTCATCCAGCTATATGCTCATGGACCTCATGACTTTGGTTAAATCCCAGTTGGGGGCCCTCAAGTGTCCAAGTAGGCACTACGAAATGGATGGCTGTAGATTTCGGAATCGCTGGTGGGTTTCGTACCAATTTCTTGACCTTCCACAGCTATTTTCTTGGAAGCACCGACAAGTGACGTTCCGTCAGCCAACCGTTATCAAAAACCATTTGTCCTGACACCCTCAATCAACGATCAACCGTTAAACCGTTAGCCACCATGATCGACCCTGATATTGATGGGTTGATGATCACAGCACCATTTCCCAGTGCTCACCGTTATCAATCACCACGAAATCCCTTCGATCATACTGAATCTGTTTGAATATCTAGCACTGTCACGTAATCACTTCAAGCATATCGATTATGAAAGCATTGTCAACCATCATCAAGCATCTTCAACTACCATCATCAACTATCACCCACCAGTTCTAAGCGTCAGCATTTTCGTTGTAGAAAACAGCCAACCAGCGGTAAGCAGCTCCACCCTTCGCTGTGTCACAGCGTTTGCCCAGCTTCCTGGGACGCGATCTCCCCGAGAATGGCAAGAAGGCACTGGCCCAGCAGGGGCGCCGTGCGCCGTGCGGTGATGATTTGATGTGTTTCGTTGTGGCAAATGAATCATTCACTACACTTGATGAATGATCATGGTTGATTCTGATTGATTCTGTGGTAGTACCATCCAGAACGTTTGATTCGCCACGGTATGGTTTGATTATGATTGAATGATTATGGTTCATTATGCTCGATACTGTTGTAGCACAATCCAGAACTTTTGATTCATTAGCATTCATTAGCCACTCTTTTTATGGTTTTTCCGCATGGTTTCATCGCCCAGCACCCCACCAGTGATCACATGGCACACGGGAAGGGTCCCTGGTCGCGGTGTTGGGACGACCTTCGCTTTCGGCGCCAGGAAGAGGTCCCTGCTGAAACCAAGGCGGTGCCAAGCAGACATCACTTGTAACGGAACAAGCGCACTGCTTGACCCACAACCAATGGAGGGCGATTTTTTTTGGGACTTTTTTTTTTTTATTTCGATTTTTTTTGTTTTCCTAGAAACCAACGGTTACTTGGTTGATGTGGGTCATGGCTATGGATCAATAAAGCAGTTCTAGGGTATTGTAACCAACAACCAAACAACCAACGGTTACTTGGTTGATGTGGGTCATGGCTATGGATCAATAAAGCAGTTCTAGGGTATTATAACCAACCATGATATCGGATGTGCCAGCGATATATGCCGAGTTGGGTCAAGCAGTTAAGAGTCCATTTTGAGGGGATGATACCCAACGATAATGATTGGAAAACAATGGTTACACCAGGGGATGGAGCAAACAATGGACAAGTAAATAGGGAAAACAATGGTTAAACCATTGGTAGATATAGTAGCAATGGTAGATATATATATATATATAACATAACCAATCATTGGTAGATATAGAACCAACAGATGGAAAGTAATGAACAGTTTTGAGGGGGATGATACCCAACGACAATAGGGAAAACAATGGGTACACCAGGGGTACGTTTGGCCAATGGTTACCAGCAATGTATAACCAACAAAAGCCCAAAATCAATTTTGACTACAAATAAGTAACGAACAAGAAACACATCATAGATTTGTAACGCGATGATGGATGATTGCTGTTGTTTTCTGTTGGTAATTATTCTTAGTCCGCTGATATGGAAAAAAAACCTACGAAATAGTTGTCACAACGTTTTGCAAGAAATGAACATGGCAATATAGTGGTACGGCTCAATCAAGGTGCCAAGTGTATTACCATGTGGGTAACGTATGCATTGTAATGTAATGTAAAGCAATTTAATGTGATGGAATGCAGTGTAATATAATGTAATGTAATATGATGTGATGATGTGATGATGTGATGTGATAGATGCAATGTGATGCAATGTGATGCAATGTGATGCAATGTGGTGCAATGTGATGCAATGTGATGCAATGTGATGCAATGTGATGCAATGTGATGCAATGTGATGCAATGTGATGCAATGTGATGCAATGTGATGCAGTGCAATGCAATGCAATGCAATGCAATGCAGGGCAACACAATGCAATGCAAAGGAATGGAACATAATACGATGTAATGTAATGTAGTGTAGTGTAGTGTAATGTTATGTAGTGTCATATAGTTGTATATTATATATTATATGATGTTATGCTATGTTATTTTATGTCATGTTTGCTATGTTATGTTATGTTATGTTATGTTTTGTTATGTTTTGTTATGTTATGTTGTGTCATGTTATGTTATGTTATGTTATGTTATGTTATGTTTGCAATGTAATGTCATGTTATGCTACGCTACGCAATGCTATGCTATGATATGCTATGCTATGTTATGTTATGTTATGTGATGTATGTAATGTAATGTAATGTAATGTAATGTAATGTAATGTACTGTACTGTACTGTAATGTAATGTAATGTAATGTAATGTAATGTAATGTAATGTAATGTAATGTAATGTATGTATATATGTATGTATGTGTGTATGTATGTATGTATGTATGTATGAATGTATGTATGTATGTATGAATGTATGTATGAATGTATGTATGTATGTATGTATGTATGTATTTATGTTATGTATGTTATGTATGTTATGTATGTTATGTATGTTATGTATGTTATGTATGTTATGTATCTTATATATGTAATGTATGTAATGTATGTAATGTATGTAATGTATGTAATGTATGTAATGTATGTAATGTATGTAATGTATGTAATGTATGTAATGTATGTTATTGTATTGTATTGTATTGTATTGTATTTTATTTTATTTTTTTTT